>CM065640.1:66694597-66709048 GCA_033220585.1 Dipteronia sinensis
CCCAAGAAGGATCCGAGTGTAAGAGCCTCCAGCTCTCAAAACAGGATAGCCGTATCCTTCCTAGATGGCCTTGGTCGGGTTGATCACCCCCAAGAAGGACCGAGTGTAATAGCATAGTTTCCCTTCAAGATCTCGCGACCAGGAATATTCTCGATAGCCCGCCTGATGCCTTTGGTCGGGCGACCCACTCCGAAGGATCTTGAGTGTAAGTGCATAGTTTGCCCCCAGATCTTCGAGACCAAGAAATAGCTCGATAGCCTTTCCTGATAGCCTTGGTCGTGTTATCACCGCCCAAGAAGGAGCTGAGTGTAAGAGCATAGTTTCCCTTCAGATCTCGAGACCAGGAAATAGCTCGATAGCCCTCCTGATGCCTTGGTCGGGCTACCACCACCCAAGAAGGATCTTAGTGTAGAGCATATGTTGCCCTCCAGATCTCGAGACCAGGAAATAGCTCGATAGCCCTCCTGAGTTGCCTGGGTCGGTATCCACCCCCAGAAGGATCTGAGTGTAAGAGCATAGTTTCCGCTTCAGATCTCGAGACCAGGAAATAGCTCGATAGCCCTCCTGATGCCTTGGTCGGGCTACCACCCCCAAGAAGGATCTGATTGTAAGAGCATAGTTACCCTCCAGATCTCGAGACCAGGAAATAGCTCGATAGCCTTCCTGATGCCTTGGTCGGGTTATCACCCCCAAGAAGGATCCGAGTGTAAGAGCATAGTTTCCCTTCAGATCTCGAGACCAGGAAATAGCTCGATAGCCCTCCTGATGCCTTGGTCGGGCTACCACCCCCAAGAAGGATCTGATTGTAAGAGCATAGTTACCCTCCAGATCTCGAGACCAGGAAATAGCTCGATAGCCTTCCTGATGCCTTGGTCGGGTTATCACCCCCAAGAAGTATCTGAGTGTAAGAGCATAGTTTCCCTTCAGATCTCGAGACCAGGAAATAGCTCGATAGCCCTCCTGATGCCTTGGTCGGGCTACCACCCCCAAGAAGGATCTTAGTGTAAGAGCCTAGTTGCCCTCCAGATCTCGAGACCAGGAAATAGCTCGATAGCCCTCCTGATGCCTTGGTCGGGCTACCACCCCCAAGAAGGATCTGATTGTAAGAGCATAGTTACCCTCCAGATCTCGAGACCAGGAAATAGCTCGATAGCCTTCCTGATGCCTTGGTCGGGTTATCACCCCCAAGAAGGATCCGAGTGTAAGAGCATAGTTTCCCTTCAGATCTCGAGACCAGGAAATAGCTCGATAGCCCTCCTGATGCCTTGGTCGGGCTACCACCCCCAAGAAGGATCTGAGTGTAAGTGCATAGTTGCCCTCCAGATCTCGAGACCAGGAAATAGCTCGATAGCCCTCCTGATGCCTTGGTCGGGCTACCACCCCCAAGAAGGATCTGAGTGTAAGTGCATAGTTGCCCTCCAGATCTCGAGACCAGGAAATAGCTCGATAGCCCTCCTGATGCCTTGGTCGGGCTACCACCCCCAAGAAGGATCTGAGTGTAAGAGCATAGTTGCCCTCCATATCTCGAGACCAGGAAATAGCTCGATAGCCTTCCTGATGCCTTGGTCGGGTTATCACCCCCAAGAAGGATCTGAGGGTAAGAGCATAGTTTCCCTTCAGATCTCGAGACTAGGAAATAGCTCGATAGCCCTCCTGATGCCTTGGTCGGGCTACCACCCCCAAGAAGGATCTGAGTGTAAGAGCATAGTTGCCCTCCAGATCTCGAGACCAGGAAATAGCTCGATAGCCCTCCTGATGCCTTGGTCGGGCTACCACCCCCAAGAAGGATCTGAGTGTAAGAGTATAGTTGCCCTCCAGATCTCGAGACTAGGAAATAGCTCGATAGCCCTCATGATGCCTTGGTCAGGCTACCACCCTTAAGAAGGATCTGAGTGTAAGAGCATAGTTGCCCTCCAGATCTCGAGACCAGGAAATAGCTAGATAGCCCTCTTGATGCCTTGGTCGGGCTACCACCTCTAAGAAGGATCTGAGTGTAAGAGCATAGTTTCCCTCTAGGTCTCGAAATTAGGAAATAGCTCGATAGCCCTTATGATGCCTTGGTCGGGCTACCACCCTCAAGAAGGATCTGAGTGTAAGAGCATAGTTTCCCTGCAGTTCTCGAGGCCAGGAAATAGCTCGATAGCTCTCTTGATGCCTTGGTCGATCTACCACCCCTAAGAAGGATCTGAGTGTAAGAGCATAGTTGCCCTCCAGATCTCGAGACCAGGAAATAGCTCGATAGCCCTCCAGATGCCTTGGTCGGGCTACCACCCCCAAGAAGAATCTAAGTGTAAGAGCATAGTTGCCCTCCAGATCTCGAGACCAGGAAATAGCTCGATAGCTCTCCTTAAACCTTGGTCGGGCTACTACCCCCAAGAAGGATCTGAGTGTAAGTGCATAGTTGCCCTCCAGATCTCGAGACCAGGAAATAGCTCGATAGCCCTCCTGATGCCTTGGTCGGGCTACCACCCCCAAGAAGGATCTGAGTGTAAGAGCATAGTTGCCCTCCATATCTCGAGACCAGGAAATAGCTCGATAGCCTTCCTGATGCCTTGGTCGGGTTATCACCCCCAAGAAGGATCTGAGGGTAAGAGCATAGTTTCCCTTCAGATCTCGAGACTAGGAAATAGCTCGATAGCCCTCCTGATGCCTTGGTCGGGCTACCACCCCCAAGAAGGATCTGAGTGTAAGAGCATAGTTGCCCTCCAGATCTCGAGACCAGGAAATAGCTCGATAGCCTTCCTGATGCCTTGGTCGGGTTATCACCCCCAAGAAGGATCCGAGTGTAAGAGCATAGTTTCCCTTCAGATCTCGAGACCAGGAAATAGCTCGATAGCCCTCCTGATGCCTTGGTCGGGCTACCACCCCCAAGAAGGATCTGAGTGTAAGAGCATAGTTGCCCTCCAGATCTCGAGACCAGGAAATAGCTCGATAGCCCTCCTGATGCCTTGGTCGGGCTACCACCCCCAAGAAGGATCTGAGTGTAAGAGCATAGTTGCCCTCCAGATCTCGAGACCAGGAAATAGCTCGATAGCCCACATGATGCCTTGGTCAGGCTACCACCCTCAAGAAGGATCTGAGTGTAAGAGCATAGTTGCCCTCCAGATCTCGAGACCAGGAAATAGCTAGATAGCCCTCTTGATGCCTTGGTCGGGCTACCACCTCTAAGAAGGATCTGAGTGTAAGACCATAGTTTCCCTCCAGGTCTCGAGATTAGGAAATAGCTCGATAGCCCTTATGATGCCTTGGTCGGGCTACCACCCTGAAGAAGGATCTGAGTGTAAGAGCATAGTTTCCCTGCAGTTCTCGAGAACAGCAAATAGCTCGATAGCTCTCTTGATGCCTTGGTCGATCTATCACCCCTAAGAAGGATCTGAGTGTAAGAGCATAGTTGCCCTCCAGATCTCGAGACCAGGAAATAGCTCGATAGCCCTCCAGATGCCTTGGTCGGGCTACCACCCCCAAGAAGGATCTAAGTGTAAGAGCATAGTTGCCCTCCAGATCTCGAGACCAGGAAATAGCTCGATAGCCCACTTGATGCCTTGGTCGGGCTACCACCCCCAAAAAGGATCTAAGTGTAAGAGCATTGTTGCCCTCTAGATCTCGAGACCAGGAAATAGCTCGATAGCTCTCCTTAAACCTTGGTCGGGCTACTACCCCCAAGAAGGATATTAGTGTAAGAGCATAGTTACCCTCCAGATCTCCAGACCAGGAAATAGCTCGATAGCCCTCCTGATGCCTTGGTCAGGGTATCACCCCCAAGAATGATCTGAGTGTAAGAGCATAGTTTCCCTTCAGATCTCGAGACCAGGAAATAGCTCGATAGCCCTCCTGATGCCTTGGTCGGGCTACCACCCCCAAGAAGGATCTGAGTGTAAGAGCATAGTTGCCCTCCAGATCTCGAGACCAAGAAATAGCTCGATAGCCTTCCTGATGCCTTGGTCGGGTTATCACCCCCAAGAAGTATCTGAGTGTAAGAGCATAGTTTCCCTTCAGATCTCGAGACCAGGAAATAGCTCGATAGCCCTCCTGATGCCTTGGTCGGGCTACCACCCCCAAGAAGGATCTTAGTGTAAGAGCCTAGTTGCCCTCCAGATCTCGAGACCAGGAAATAGCTCAATAGCCCTCCTGATGCCTTGGTCGGGCTACCACCCCCTAGAAGGATCTTAGTGTAAGAGCCTAGTTGCCCTCCAGATCTCGAGACCAGGAAATAGCTCGATAGCCCTCCTGATGCCTTGGTCGGGGTATCACCCCCAAGAAGGATCTGAGTGTAAGAGCATAGTTTCCCTTCAGATCTCGAGACCAGGAAATAGCTCGATAGCCCTCCTGATGCCTTGGTCGGGCTACCACCCCCAAGAAGGATCTGATTGTAAGAGCATAGTTACCCTCCAGATCTCGAGACCAGGAAATTGCTCGATAGCCTTCCTGATGCCTTGGTCGGGTTATCACCCCCAAGAAGGATTCGAGTGTAAGAGCATAGTTTCCCTTCAGATCTCGAGACCAGGAAATAGCTCGATAGCCCTCCTGATGCCTTGGTCGGGCTACCACCCCCAAGAAGGATCTGAGTGTAAGTGCATAGTTGCCCTCCAGATCTCGAGACCAGGAAATAGCTCGATAGCCCTCCTGATGCCTTGGTCGGGCTACCACCCCCAAGAAGGATCTGAGTGTAAGAGCATAGTTGCCCTCCATATCTCGAGACCAGGAAATAGCTCGATAGCCTTCCTGATGCCTTGGTCGGGTTATCACCCCCAAGAAGGATCTGAGGGTAAGAGCATAGTTTCCCTTCAGATCTCGAGACTAGGAAATAGCTCGATAGCCCTCCTGATGCCTTGGTCGGGCTACCACCCCCAAGAAGGATCTGAGTGTAAGAGCATAGTTCCCCTCCAGATCTCGAGACCAGGAAATAGCTCGATAGCCCTCCTGATGCCTTGGTCGGGCTACCACCCCCAAGAAGGATCTGAGTGTAAGAGTATAGTTGCCCTCCAGATCTCGAGACTAGGAAATAGCTCGATAGCCCTCATGATGCCTTGGTCAGGCTACCACCCTTAAGAAGGATCTGAGTGTAAGAGCATAGTTCCCCTCCAGATCTCGAGACCAGGAAATAGCTAGATAGCCCTCTTGATGCCTTGGTCGGGCTACCACCTCTAAGAAGGATCTGAGTGTAAGAGCATAGTTTCCCTCTAGGTCTCGAGATTAGGAAATAGCTCGATAGCCCTTATGATGCCTTGGTCGGGCTACCACCCTCAAGAAGGATCTGAGTGTAAGAGCATAGTTTCCCTGCAGTTCTCGAGACCAGGAAATAGCTCGATAGCTCTCTTGATGCCTTGGTCGATCTACCACCCCTAAGAAGGATCTAAGTGTAAGAGCATATTTGCCCTCCAGATCTCGAGACCAGAAAATAGCTCGATAGCCCACTTGATGCCTTGGTCGGGTTATCACCCCCAAGAAGGATCTGAGTGTAAGAGCATAGTTTCCCTTCAGATCTCGGGACCAGCAAATAGCTCGATAGCCCTCCTGATGCCTTGGTCGGGCTACCACCCCAAGAAGGATCTGAGTGTAAGAGCATAGTTGCCCTCCAGATCTCGAGACCAGGAAATAGCTCGATAGCCCACATGATGCCTTGGTCAGGCTACCACCCTCAAGAAGGATCTGAGTGTAAGAGCATAGTTGCCCTCCAGATCTCGAGACCAGGAAATAGCTAGATAGCCCTCTTGATGCCTTGGTCGGGCTACCACCTTTAAGAAGGATCTGAGTGTAAGACCATAGTTTCCCTCCAGGTCTCGAGATTAGGAAATAGCTCGATAGCCCTTATGATGCCTTGGTCGGGCTACCACCCTGAAGAAGGATCTGAGTGTAAGAGCATAGTTTCCCTACAGTTCTCGAGACCAGCAAATAGCTCGATAGCTCTCTTGATGCCTTGGTCGATCTAACACCCCTAAGAAGGATCTGAGTGTAAGCGCATAGTTGCCCTCCAGATCTCGAGACCAGGAAATAGCTCGATAGCCCTCCAGATGCCTTGGTCGGGCTACCACCCCCAAGAAGGATCTAAGTGTAAGAGCATAGTTGCCCTCCAGATCTCGAGACCAGGAAATAGCTCGATAGCCCACTTGATGCCTTGGTCGGGCTACCACCCCCAAAAAGGATCTAAGTGTAAGAGCATTGTTGCCCTCTAGATCTCGAGACCAGGAAATAGCTCGATAGCTCTCCTTAAACCTTGGTCGGGCTACTACCCCGAAGAAGGATCTTATTGTAAGAGCATAGTTGCCCTCCAGATCTCGAGACCAGGAAATAGCTCGATAGCCCTCCTGATGCCTTGGTCGGGGTATCACCCCCAAGAATGATCTGAGTGTAAGAGCATAGTTTCACTTCAGATCTCGAGACCAGGAAATAGCTCGATAGCCCTCCTGATGCCTTGGTCGGGCTACTACCCCCAAGAAGGATCTGAGTGTAAGAGCATAGTTGCCCTCCAGATCTCGAGACCAGGAAATACCTCGATAGCCCTCCTGATGCCTTGGTCGGTCTATCACCCCCAAGAAGGATGAGTGTAAGAGCATAGTTGCCCTCCAGATCTCGAGACTAGGAAATAGCTCGATAGCCCTCATGATGCCTTGGTCAGGCTACCACCCTCAAGAAGGATCTGAGTGTAAGAGCATAGTTTCCCTTCAGATCTCGAGACCAGGAAATAGCTCGATAGCCCTCCTGATGCCTTGGTCGGGCTACTACCCCCAAGAAGGATCTGAGTGTAAGAGCATAGTTGCCCTCCAGATCTCGAGACCAGGAAATAGCTCGATAGCCTTCCTGATGCCTTGGTCGGGTTATCACCCCCAAGAAGGATCTGAGTGTAAGAGCATAGTTTCCCTTCAGATCTCGAGACCAGGAAATAGCTCGATAGCCCTCCTGATGCCTTGGTCGGGCTACCACCCCCAAGAAGGATCTGAGTGTAAGAGCATAGTTGCCCTCCAGATCTCGAGACCAGGAAATAGCTCGATAGCCCTCCTGATGCCTTGGTCGGGCTACCACCCCCAAGAAGGATCTGAGTGTAAGAGCATAGTTGCCCTCCAGATCTCGAGACCAGGAAATAGCTCGATAGCCCACATGATGCCTTGGTCAGGCTACCACCCTCAAGAAGGATCTTAGTGTAAGAGCATAGTTGCCCTCCAGATCTCGAGACCAGGAAATAGCTAGATAGCCCTCTTGATGCCTTGGTCGGGTTACCACCTCTAAGAAGGATCTGAGTGTAAGACCATAGTTTCCCTCCAGGTCTCGAGATTAGGAAATAGCTCGATAGCCCTTATGATGCCTTGGTCGGGCTACCACCCTGAAGAAGGATCTGAGTGTAAGAGCATAGTTTCCCTGCAGTTCTCGAGAACAGCAAATAGCTCGATAGCTCTCTTGATGCCTTGGTCGATCTACCACCCCTAAGAAGGATCTGAGTGTAAGAGCATAGTTGCCCTCCAGATCTCGAGACCAGGAAATAGCTCGATAGCCCTCCAGATGCCTTGGTCGGGCTACCACCCCCAAGAAGGATCTGAGTGTAAGAGCATAGTTGCCCTCCAGATCTCGAGACCAGGAAATAGCTCGATAGCCCTCCTGATGCCTTGGTCGGGATACCACCCCCAAGAAGGATCTGAGTGTAAGAGCATAGTTTCCCTTCAGATCTCGAGACCAGGAAATAGCTAGATAGCCCACTTGATGCCTTGGTCGGGCTACCACCCCCAAGAAGGATCTTAGTGTAAGAGCATAGTTGCCCTCCAGATCTCGAGACCAGGAAATAGCTCGATAGCCCTCCAGATGCCTTGGTCGGGCTACCACCCCCAAGAAGGATCTAAGTGTAAGAGCATAGTTGCCCTCCAGGTCTCGAGACCAGGAAATAGCTCGATAGCCCTCCAGATGCCTTGGTCGGGCTACCACCCCCAAGAAGGATATAAGTGTAAGAGCATAGTTGCCCTATAGATCTCGAGACCAGGAAATAGCTCGATAGCCCTCCTGATGCCTTGGTCGGGGTATCACCCCCAAGAAGGATCTGAGTGTAAGAGCATAGTTCCCTTCAGATCTCGAGACCAGAAAATAGCTCGATAGCCCACTTGATGCCTTGGTCGGGCTACCACCCCCAAGAAGGATCTTAGTGTAAGAGCATAGTTGCCCTCCAGATCTCGAGACCAGGAAATAGCTCGATAGCCCTCCTGATGCCTTGGTCGGGCTACCACCCCCAAGAAGGATCTAAGTGTAAGAGCATAGTTGCCCTATAGATCTCGAGACCAGGAAATAGCTCGATAGCCCTCCTGATGCCTTGGTCGGGCTACCACCCTCAAGAAGGATCTGAGTGTAAAAGCATAGTTGCCCTCCAGATCTCGAGACCATGAAATAGCTCGATAGCCCTCCTGATGCCTTGGTCGGGCTACCACCCCCAAGAAGGATCTTAGTGTAAGAGCATAGTTGCCCTCCAGATCTCGAGACCAGGAAATAGCTTGATAGCTCTCCTTAAACCTTGGTCGGGCTACTACCCCCAAGAAGGATCTTAGTGTAAGAGCATAGTTGCCCTCCAGATCTCGAGACCAGGAAATAGCTCGATAGCCCTCCTGATGCCTTGGTCGGGGTATCACCCCCAAGAAGGATCTGAGTGTAAGAGCATAGTTGCCCTCCAGATCTCGAGACCAGGAAATAGCTCGATAGCCTTCCTGATGCCTTGGTCGGGTTATCACCCCCAAGAAGGATCTGAGTGTAAGAGCATAGTTTCCCTTCAGATCTCGAGACCAGGAAATAGCTCGATAGCCCTCCTGATGCCTTGGTCGGGCTACCACCCCCAAGAAGGATCTGAGTGTAAGAGCATAGTTGCCCTCCAGATCTCGAGACCAGGAAATAGCTCGATAGCCCTCCTGATGCCTTGGTCGGGATACCACCCCCAAGAAGGATCTGAGTGTAAGAGCATAGTTGCCCTCCAGATCTCGAGACCAGGAAATAGCTCGATAGCCTTCATGATGCCTTGGTCAGGCTACCACCCTCAAGAAGGATCTGAGTGTAAGAGCATAGTTGCCCTCCAGATCCTTAGACTAGGAAATAGCTAGATAGCCCTCTTGATGCCTTGGTCGGGCTACCACCTCTAAGAAGGATCTGAGTGTAAGACCATAGTTTCCCTCCAGGTCTCGAGATTTGGAAATAGATCGATAGCCCTTACGATGCCTTGGTCGGGCTACCACCCTCAAGAAGGATCTGAGTGTAAGAGCATAGTTTCCCTGCAGTTCTCGAGACTAGCAAATAGCTCGATAGCTCTCTTGATGCCTTGGTCGATCTACCACCCCTAAGAAGGATCTGAGTGTAAGAGCATAGTTGCCCTCCAGATCTCGAGACCAGGAAATAGCTCGATAGCCCTCCAGATGCCTTGGTCGGGCTACCACCCCCAAGAAGGATCTAAGTGTAAGAGCATAGTTGCCCTCCAGATCTCAAGACCAGGAAATAGCTCGATAGCCCTCCTGATGCCTTGGTCGGGCTACCACCCTCAAGAACGATCTGAGTGTAAGAGCATAGTTTCCCTGCAGTTCTCGAGACCTGGAAATATCTCGATAGCCCTCCTGATGCCTTGGTCGGGCTACCACCCCCAAGAAGGATCTGATTGTAAGAGCATAGTTGCCCTTCAGATCTCGAGACCAGGAAATAGCTCGATAGCTCTCTTGATGCCTTGGTCGATCTACCACCCCTAAGAAGGATCTGAGTGTAAGAGCATAGTTGCCCTCCAGATCTCGAGACCAGGAAATAGCTCGATAGCCCTCCAGATGCCTTGGTCGGGCTACTACCCCCAAGAAGGATCTAAGTGTAAGAGCATAGTTGCCCTCCAGATCTCGAGACCAGGAAATAGCTCGATAGCCCACTTGATGCCTTGGTCGGGCTACCACCCCCAAAAAGGATCTAAGTGTAAGAGCATTATTGCCCTCTAGATCGCGAGACCAGGAAACAGCTCGATAGCTCTCCTTAAACCTTGGTCGGGCTACTACCCCCAAGAAGGATCTTAGTGTAAGAGCATAGTTGCCCTCCAGATCTCGAGACCAGGAAATAACTCGATAGTCCTCATGATGCCTTGGTCGGGGTATCACCCCCAAGAATGATCTGAGTGTAAGAGCATAGTTTCCCTTCAGATCTCGAGACCAGGAAATAGCTCGATAGCCCTCCTGATGCCTTGGTCGGGCTACCACCCCCAAGAAGGATCTGAGTGTAAGAGCATAGTTGCCCTCCAGATCTCGAGACCAGGAAATAGCTCGATAGCCCTCCTGATGCCTTGGTCGGGCTACCACCCCCAAGAAGGATCTAAGTGTAAGAGCATAGTTGCCCTCCAGATCTCGAGACCAGGAAATAGCTCGATAGCCCACTTGATGCCTTGGTCGGGCTACCACCCCCAAGAAGGATCTGAGTGTAAGAGCATAGTTGCCCTCCAGATCTCGAGACCAGGAAATAGCTCGATAGCCCTCCTGATGCCTTGGTCGGGCTACCACCCCCAAGAAGGATCTAAGTGTAAGAGCATAGTTTCCCTGCAGTTCTCGAGACCAGCAAGTAGCTCTATAGCTCTCTTGATGCCTTGGTCGATCTACCACCCCTAAGAAGGATCTGAGTGTAAGAGCATAGTTGCCCTCCAGATCTCGAGACCAGGAAATAGCTCGATAGCCCTCCAGATGCCTTGGTCGGGCTACTACCCCCAAGAAGGATCTAAGTGTAAGAGCATAGTTGCCCTCCAGATCTCGAGACAAGGAAATAGCTCGATAGCCCACTTGAAGCCTTGGTCGGGCTACCACCCCCAAAAAGGATCTAAGTGTAAGAGCATTATTGCCCTCTAGATCGCGAGACCAGGAAATAGCTCGATAGCTCTCCTTAAACCTTGGTCGGGCTACTACCCCCAAGAAGGATCTTAGTGTAAGAGCATAGTTGCCCTCCAGATCTCGAGACCAGGAAATAACTCGATAGCCCTCATGATGCCTTGGTCGGGGTATCACCCCCAAGAATGATCTGAGTGTAAGAGCATAGTTTCCCTTCAAATCTCGAGACCAGGAAATAGCTCGATAGCCCTCCTGATGCCTTGGTCGGGCTACCACCCCCAAGAAGGATCTGAGTGTAAGAGCATAGTTGCCCTCCAGATCTCGAGACCAGGAAATAGCTCGATAGCCCTCCTGATGCCTTGGTCGGGCTACCACCCCCAAGAAGGATGAGTGTAAGAGCATAGTTGCCTCCCAGATCTCGAGACTAGGAAATAGCTCGATAGCCCTCATGATGCCTTGGTCAGGCTACCACCCTCAAGAAGGATCTGAGTGTAAGAGCATAGTTGCCCTCCAGATCTCAAGACCAGGAAATAGCTAGATAGCCCTCTTGATGCCTTGGTCGGGGTATCACCCCCAAGAATGATCTGAGTGTAAGAGCATAGTTTCCCTTCAGATCTCGAGACCAGGAAATAGCTCGATAGCCCTCCTGATGCCTTGGTCGGGCTACCACCCCCAAGAAGGATCTGAGTGTAAGAGCATAGTTGCCCTCCAGATCTCGAGACCAGGAAATAGCTCGATAGCCCTCCTGATGCCTTGGTCGGGCTACCACCCCCAAGAAGGATCTAAGTGTAAGAGCATAGTTTCCCTGCAGTTCTCGAGACCAGCAAATAGCTCGATAGCTCTCTTGATGCCTTGGTCGATCTACCACCCCTAAGAAGGATCTGAGTGTAAGAGCATAGTTGCCCTCCAGATCTCGAGACCAGGAAATAGCTCGTTAGCCCTCCAGATGCCTTGGTCGGGCTACTACCCCCAAGAAGGATCTAAGTGTAAGAGCATAGTTGCCCTCCAGATCTCGAGACCAGGAAATAGCTCGATAGCCCACTTGATGCCTTGGTCGGGCTACCACCCCCAAAAAGGATCTAAGTGTAAGAGCATTATTGCCCTCTAGATCGCGAGACCAGGAAATAGCTCGATAGCTCTCCTTAAACCTTGGTCGGGCTACTACCCCCAAGAAGGATCTTAGTGTAAGAGCATAGTTGCCCTCCAGATCTCGAGACCAGGAAATAACTCGATAGCCCTCATGATGCCTTGGTCGGGGTATCACCCCCAAGAATGATCTGAGTGTAAGAGCATAGTTTCCCTTCAAATCTCGAGACCAGGAAATAGCTCGATAGCCCTCCTGATGCCTTGGTCGGGCTACCACCCCCAAGAAGGATCTGAGTGTAAGAGCATAGTTGCCCTCCAGATCTCGAGACCAGGAAATAGCTCGATAGCCCTCCTGATGCCTTGGTCGGGCTACCACCCCCAAGAAGGATGAGTGTAAGAGCATAGTTGCCCTCCAGATCTCGAGACTAGGAAATAGCTCGATAGCCCTCATGATGCCTTGGTCAGGCTACCACCCTCAAGAAGGATCTGAGTGTAAGAGCATAGTTGCCCTCCAGATCTCAAGACCAGGAAATAGCTAGATAGCCCTCTTGATGCCTTGGTCGGGCTACCACCTCTAAGAAGGATCTGAGTGTAAGAGCATAGTTTCCCTCTAGGTCTCGAGATTAGGAAATAGCTCGATAGCCCTTATGATGCCTTGGTCGGGCTACCACCCTCAAGAAGGATCTGAGTGTAAGAGCATAGTTTCCCTGCAGTTCTCGAGACCAGCAAATAGCTCGATAGCTCTCTTGATGCCTTGGTCGATCTACCACCCCTAAGAAGGATCTGAGTGTAAGAGCATAGTTGCCCTCCAGATCTCGAGACCAAAAAATAGCTCGATAGCCCACTTGATGCCTTGGTCGGGCTACCACCCCCAAGAAGGATCTTAGTGTAAGAGCATAGTTGCCCTCCAGATCTCGAGACCAGGAAATAGCTCGATAGCCCTCCAGATGCCTTGGTCGGGCTACCACCCCCAAGAAGGATCTAAGTGTAAGAGCATAGTTGCCCTCCAGGTCTCGGGACCAGGAAATAGCTCGATAGCCCTCCAGATGCCTTGGTCGGGCTACCACCCCCAAGAAGGATATAAGTGTAAGAGCATAGTTGCCCTATAGATCTCGAGACCAGGAAATAGCTCGATAGCCCTCCTGATGCCTTGGTCGGGGTATCACACCCAAGAAGGATCTGAGTGTAAGAGCATAGTTCCCTTCAGATCTCGAGACCAGAAAATAGCTCGATAGCCCACTTGATGCCTTGGTCGGGCTACCACCCCCAAGAAGGATCTTAGTGTAAGAGCATAGTTGCCCTCCAGATCTCGAGACCAGGAAATAGCTCGATAGCCCTCCAGATGCCTTGGTCGGGCTACCACCCCCAAGAAGGATCTAAGTGTAAGAGCATAGTTGCCCTATAGATCTCGAGACCAGGAAATAGCTCGATAGCCCTCCTGATGCCTTGGTCGGGCTACTACCCCCAAGAAGGATCTAAGTGTAAGAGCATAGTTGCCCTCCAGATCTCGAGACCAGGAAATAGCTCGATAGCCCACTTGATGCCTTGGTCGGGCTACCACCCCCAAAAAGGATCTAAGTGTAAGAGCATTATTGCCCTCTAGATCGCGAGACCAGGAAATAGCTCGATAGCTCTCCTTAAACCTTGGTCGGGCTACTACCCCAAGAAGGATCTTAGTGTAAGAGCATAGTTGCCCTCCAGATCTCGAGACCAGGAAATAACTCGATAGCCCTCATGATGCCTTGGTCGGGGTATCACCCCCAAGAATGATCTGAGTGTAAGAGCATAGTTTCCCTCCAGATCTCGAGACCAGGAAATAGCTCGATAGCCCTCCTGATGCCTTGGTCGGGCTACCACCCCCAAGAAGGATCTGAGTGTAAGAGCATAGTTGCCTGCCAGATTCTCGAGACCAGGCAAATAGTCGATAGCCTCTTGAGTGCCTTGGTCGATTACCCTAACTAAGTCAAGTGATCTGAAGTTTTTTAAGAGCATATAGTTGACCCCTCAGAGCTCGAGACCAAGGGGAAATAGACGATAAGCCCTCCAGATGCCTTGGGCGGGCTACCACCCACAAGAAGGATCTAAGTGTGAAGAGCATAGTTGCCCTCCAGATCTCAAGACAAGGAAAGTAGCTCGATAGCCCTCATTGATGCCTTGGTCCTGGATGGTACCAACCTGAGACGAACGTCTGAGTTGTAAGAGATAGTTTATTTACCTGCAGTTTCTCGAGACCAGGAATAGCCTATAGCCATCCTGATGCCTTGGTCGGGCTACCCCCCCACGAATGATCGGATTGTAATAGCATAGTTGCCACTCGATACGAGACCAGGAAATAGCTCGATAGCCTTCCTGATGCCTGGGTGGTTATCACCCCTCAAGGAAAGATTCCAGAGTGTTGTAGAGATAGTTCCCTTCAGATCTCGAGACCAGAAAATAGCTCGATAGCCCACTTGATGCCTTGGTCGGGCTACCACCCCCAAGATCTTAGTGTAAGAGCATAGTTGCCCTCCAGATCTCGAGACCAGGAAATAGCTCGATAGCCCTCCAGATGCCTTGGTCGGGC
>CM065640.1:66713548-66725097 GCA_033220585.1 Dipteronia sinensis
AGGAAATAGCGCGATAGCCCTCCTGATCCCTTGGTCGGGCTACCACCCCCAAGAAGGATCTTAGTGTAAGAGCATAGTTGCCCTCTAGATTTCGAGACCAGGAAATAGCTCGATAGCCCTTCTGATGCCTTGGTCGGGCTTACCACCAACCCTAGAAGGCTCTGGAGTTGTTAAGAGCATAGTTTGCCCTCCAGAATCTCTAGCCAGGAAATAGCTCGATAGCCCTCTTGAGTCCTTGGTCGGGCTACCACCCTAGAAGGATCTGAGTGTAAGAGCATCGTTGCCCTCCAGATCTCGAGATATGGAAATAGCTCGATAGCCATCCTGATGCTCTTGGCTCGGGCTACCACCCCAAGAAGGATCTGAGTGTAAGAGCAATAGTTACCCTCCAGACCGCGAGTACCCAGGAAATCCAGCATCGATAGCCCTTCCTGATGCCTTGGTCGGGGTACCACCCCCATGAAGGATTCTGAGTGTAAGAGCATAGGTTGCCCTTCAGATCTCGAGACTAGGAAATAGCTCGATAGCCGTCCTTAAGCCTTGGTCGGGCTACAACCCCCAAGAAGAATCTTAGTGTAAGAGCATAGTTGCCCTCCAGATCTCGAGGACCAGGAATAGCTCGATAGCCTCCTGATGCCTTGGTCGGGCTATTACCCCCAGAAGGATCTGAGTGTAAGAGCATAGTTGCCCTCCAGATCTCGAGACCCAGGAAATAGCTCGATAGCCCTCCTGATGCCTTGGTCGGGTTATCACCCCCAAGAAGGATCTGAGTGTAAGAGCATAGTTTCCCTTCAGATCTCGAGACCAGGAAATAGCTCGATAGCCCTCCTATGCCTTGGTCGGGGCTACCACCCTCAAGAAGGATCTGAGTGTAAGAGCATAGTTGCCCTCCAGATCTTGAGATTAGGAAATAGCTCGATAGCCATCCTGATGCCTTGGTCGGGCTACCACCCCCAAGAAGGATCTGAGTGTAAGAGCATAGTTGCCCTCCAGATCTCGAGACCAGGAAATAGCTCGATAGCCTTCCTGATGCCTAAGTCGGGGTACCACCCCCAAGAAGGATCTGAGTGTAAGAGCATAGTTGCCCTCCAGATCTCGAGACCAGGAAATAGCTCGATAGCCCTCCTGATGCCTTGGTCGGGCTATTACCCCCAAGAAGGATCTGAGTGTAAGAGCATAGTTGCCCTCTAGATCTCGAGACCAGGAAATAGCTCGATAGCCCTCCTGATGCCTTGGTCGGGTTATCACCCCCAAGAAGGATCTGAGTGTAAGAGCATAGTTTCCCTTCAGATCTCGAGACCAGGAAATTGCTCGATAGCCCTCCTGATGCCTTGGTCGGGCTACCACCCTCAAGAAGGATATGAGTGTAAGAGCATAGTTGCCCTCCAGATCTCGAGACCAGGAAATAGCGCGATAGCCCTCCTGATGCCTTGGTCGGGCTATTACCCCCAAGAAGGATCTGAGCGTAAGAGCATAGTTTCCATTCGGATCTCGAGACCAGGAAATAGCTCGATAGCCCTCCTGATGCCTTGGTCAGGCTACCACCCTCAAGAAGGATCTGAGTGTAAGAGGATAGTTGCCCTCCAGATCTCGAGACCGGGAAATAGCTCGATAGCCCTCCTTAAGCCTTGGTCGGGCTACCACCCCCAAGAAGGATCTTAGTGTAAGAGCATAGTTGCCCTCCAGATCTCGAGACCAGGAAATAGCTCGATATCCCTCCTGATGCCTTGGTCGGGCTATTACCCCCAAGAAGGATTTGAGTGTAAGAGCATAGTTGCCCTCCAGATCTCAAGACCAGGAAATAGCTCGATAGCCCTCCTAATGCCTTGGTCGGGCTATCACCCAAAGAAGGATCTGATTATAATAGCATAGTTCCCTTCAGATCTCGAGACCAGGAAATAGCTCGATAGCCCTCCTGATGCCTTGGTCGGGCTATTACCCCCAAGAAGGATATGAGTGTAAAAGCATAGTTGCCCTCCAGATCTCAAGACCAGAAAATAGCTCGATAGCCCTCCTGATGCCTTAGTCAGGCTATCACCCCCAAGAAGGATCTGAGTGTAAGAGCATAGTTTCCCTTCAGATCTCGAGACCAGGAAATAGCTCGATAGCCCTCCTGATGCCTTGGTCGGGCTACCACCCTCAAGAAGGATATGAGTGTAAGAGCATAGTTGCCCTCCAGATCTCGAGACCAGGAAATAGCACGATAGCCCTCCTGATGCCTTGGTTGGGCTACCACCCCTAAGAAGGATCTGAGTGTAAGAGCATAGTTGCCCTCCAGATCTCGAGACCAGGAAATAGCGCGATAGCCCTCCTGATCCCTTGGTCGGGCTACCACCCCCAAGAAGGATCTTAGTGTAAGAGCATAGTTGCCCTCTAGATTTCGAGACCAGGAAATAGCTCGATAGCCCTTCTGATGCCTTGGTCGGGCTACCACCCCTAGAAGGATCTGAGTGTAAGAGCATAGTTGCCCTCCAGATCTCTAGACCAGGAAATAGCTCGATAGCCCTCTTGATTCCTTGGTCGGGCTACCACCCCTAAGAAGGATCTGAGTGTAAGAGCATAGTTGCCCTCCAGATCTCGAGATTAGGAAATAGCTCGATAGCCATCCTGATGCCTTGGTCGGGCTACCACCCCCAAGAAGGATCTGAGTGTAAGAGCATAGTTGCCCTCCAGATCTCGAGACCAGGAAATAGCTCGATAGCCTTCCTGATGCCTTGGTCGGGGTACCACCCCCATGAAGGATCTGAGTGTAAGAGCATAGTTGCCCTTCAGATCTCGAGACTAGGAAATAGCTCGATAGCCGTCCTTAAGCCTTGGTCGGGCTACAACCCCCAAGAAGAATCTTAGTGTAAGAGCATAGTTGCCCTCCAGATCTCGAGACCAGGAAATAGCTCGATAGCCCTCCTGATGCCTTGGTCGGGCTATTACCCCCAAGAAGGATCTGAGTGTAAGAGCATAGTTGCCCTCCAGATCTCGAGACCAGGAAATAGCTCGATAGCCCTCCTGATGCCTTGGTCGGGTTATCACCCCCAAGAAGGATCTGAGTGTAAGAGCATAGTTTCCCTTCAGATCTCGAGACCAGGAAATAGCTCGATAGCCCTCCTGATGCCTTGGTCGGGCTACCACCCTCAAGAAGGATCTGAGTGTAAGAGCATAGTTTCCCTTCAGATCTCGAGACCAGGAAATAGCACGATAGCCCTCCTGATGCCTTGGTTGGGCTACCACCCCTAAGAAGGATCTGAGTGTAAGAGCATAGTTGCCCTCTAGATCTCGAGACCAGGAAATAGCTCGATAGCCCTCCTGATGCCTTGGTCGGGTTATCACCCCCAAGAAGGATCTGAGTGTAAGAGCATAGTTTCCCTTCAGATCTCGAGACCAGGAAATTGCTCGATAGCCCTCCTGATGCCTTGGTCGGGCTACCACCCTCAAGAAGGATATGAGTGTAAGAGCATAGTTGCCCTCCAGATCTCGAGACCAGGAAATAGCGCGATAGCCCTCCTGATGCCTTGGTCGGGCTATTACCCCCAAGAAGGATCTGAGCGTAAGAGCATAGTTTCCATTCGGATCTCGAGACCAGGAAATAGCTCGATAGCCCTCCTGATGCCTTGGTCAGGCTACCACCCTCAAGAAGGATCTGAGTGTAAGAGCATAGTTGCCCTCCAGATCTCGAGACCAGGAAATAGCTCGATAGCCTTCCTGATGCCTTGGTCGGGGTACCACCCCCATGAAGGATCTGAGTGTAAGAGGATAGTTGCCCTCCAGATCTCGAGACCGGGAAATAGCTCGATAGCCCTCCTTAAGCCTTGGTCGGGCTACCACCCCCAAGAAGAATCTTAGTGTAAGAGCATAGTTGCCCTCCAGATCTCGAGACCAGGAAATAGCTCGATAGCCCTCCTGATGCCTTGGTCGGGCTATTACCCCCAAGAAGGATCTGAGTGTAAGAGCATAGTTGCCCTCCAGATCTCGAGACCAGGAAATAGCTCGATAGCCCTCCTGATGCCTTGGTCGGGCTATTACCCCCAAGAAGGATCTGAGTGTAAGAGCATAGTTTCCCTTCTGGATCTCGAGACCAGGAAATATCTCGATAGCCCTCCTGATGCCTTAGTCGGGCTACCACCCCTAAGAAGGATCTTAGTGTAAGAGCATAGTTGCCCTCCAGATCTCGAGACCAAGAAATAGCTCGATAGCCCTCCTGATGCCCTGGTCGGGCTACCACCCCTAAGAAGGATCTGATTATAATAGCATAGTTCCCTTCAGATCTCGAGACCAGGAAATAGCTCGATAGCCCTCCTGATGCCTTGGTCAGGCTATTACCCCCAAGAAGGATATGAGTGTAAGAGCATAGTTGCCCTCCAGATCTCAAGACCAGAAAATAGCTCGATAGCCCTCCTGATGCCTTAGTCAGGCTATCACCCCCAAGAAGGATCTGAGTGTAAGAGCATAGTTTCCCTTCAGATCTCGAGACCAGGAAATAGCTCGATAGCCCTCCTGATGCCTTGGTCGGGCTACCACCCTCAAGAAGGATATGAGTGTAAGAGCATAGTTGCCCTCCAGATCTCGAGACCAGGAAATAGCGCGATAGCCCTCCTGATGCCTTGGTCGGGCTACCACCCCTAAGAAGGATCTGAGTGTAAGAGCATAGTTGCCCTCCAGATCTCGAGACCAGGAAATAGCGCGATAGCCCTCCTGATGCCTTGGTCGGGCTACCACCCCCAAGAAGGATCTTAGTGTAAGAGCATAGTTGCCCTCTAGATCTGGAGACCAGGAAATAGCTCGATAGCCCTTCTGATGCCTTGGTCGGGCTACCACCCCTGGAATGATCTGAGTGTAAGAGCATAATTGCCCTGCAGATCTCTAGACCAGGAAATAGCTCGATAGCCCTCTTGATTCCTTGGTCGGGCTACCACCCCTAAGAAGGATCTGAGTGTAAGAGCATAGTTGCCCTCCAGATCTCGAGATTAGGAAATAGCTTGATAGCCATCCTGATGCCTTGGTCGGGCTACCACCCCCAAGAAGGATCTGAGTGTAAGAGCATAGTTGCCCTCCAGATCTCGAGACCAGGAAATAGCTCGATAGCCTTCCTGATGCCTTGGTCGGGGTACCACCCCCAAGAAGGATTTGAGTGTAAGAGCATTGTTGCCCTCCAGATCTCGAGACCAGGAAATAGCTCGATAGCCGTCCTTAAGCCTTGGTCGGGCTACAACCCCCAAGAAGGATCTTAGTGTAAGAGCATAGTTGCCCTCCAGATCTCGAGACCAGGAAATAGCTCGATAGCCCTCCTGATGCCTTGGTCGGGCTATTACCCCCAAGAAGGATCTGAGTGTAAGAGCATAGTTGCCCTCCAGATCTCGAGACCAGGAAATAGCTCGATAGCCCTCCTGATGCCTTGGTCAGGTTATCACCCCCAAGAAGGATCTGAGTGTAAGAGCATAGTTTCCCTTCAGATCTCGAGACCAGGAAATAGCTCGATAGCCCTCCTGATGCCTTGGTCGGGCTACCACCCTCAAGAAGGATCTAAGTGTAAGAGCATAGTTGCCCTCCAGATCTCGAGATTAGGAAATAGCTCGATAGCCATCCTGATGCCTTGGTCGGGCTACCACCCCCAATAAGGATATGAGTGTAAGAGCATAGTTGCCCTCCAGATCTCGAGACCAGGAAATAGCGCGATAGCCCTCCTGATGCCTTGGTCGGGCTATTACCCCCAAGAAGGATCTGAGCGTAAGAGCATAGTTTCCCTTCAGATCTCGAGACCAGGAAATAGCTCGATAGCCCTCCTGATGCCTTGGTCGGGCTACCACACTCAAGAAGGATCTAAGTGTAAGAGCATAGTTGCCCTCCAGATCTCGAGACCAGGAAATATCTCGATAGCCCTCCTGATGCCTTGGTCAAGCTATCACCCCCAAGAAGGATCTGAGTGTAAGAGCATAGTTTCCCTTCAGATCTCGAGACCAGGAAATAGCGCGATAGACCTCCTGATGCCTTAGTCAGGCTACCACCCCTAAGAAGGATCTTAGTGTAAGAGCATAGTTGCCCTCCAGATCTCGAGACCAAGAAATAGCTCGATAGCCCTCCTGATGCCCTGGTCGGGCTACCACCCCCAAGAAGGATCTGATTATAATAGCATAGTTCCCTTCAGATCTCGAGACCAGGAAATAGCTCGATAGCCCTCCTGATGCCTTGGTCAGGCTATTACCCCCAAGAAGGATATGAGTGTAAGAGCATAGTTGCCCTCCAGATCTCAAGACCAGAAAATAGCTCGATAGCCCTCCTGATGCCTTAGTCAGGCTATCACCCCGAAGAAGGATCTGAGTGTAAGAGCATAGTTTCCCTTCAGATCTCGAGACCAGGAAATAGCTCGATAGCCCTCCTGATGCCTTGGTCGGGCTACCACCCTCAAGAAGGATATGAGTGTAAGAGCATAGTTGCCCTCCAGATCTCGAGACCAGGAAATAGCGCGATAGCCCTCCTGATGCCTTGGTCGGGCTACCACCCCTAAGAAGGATCTGAGTGTAAGAGCATAGTTGCCCTCCAGATCTCGAGACCAGGAAATAGCGCGATAGCCCTCCTGATGCCTTGGTCGGGCTACCACCCCCAAGAAGGATCTTAGTGTAAGAGCATAGTTGCCCTCTAGATCTGGAGACCAGGAAATAGCTCGATCGCCCTTCTGATGCCTTGGTCGGGCTACCACCCCTGCAGATCTCTAGACCAGGAAATAGCTCGATAGCCCTCTTGATTCCTTGGTCGGGTTACCACCCCTAAGAAGGACCTGAGTGTAAGAGCATAGTTGCCCTCCAGATCTCCAGATTAGGAAATAGCTTGATAGCCATCCTGATGCCTTGGTCGGGCTACCACCCCCAAGAAGGATCTGAGTGTAAGAGCATAGTTGCCCTCCAGATCTCGAGACCAGGAAATAGCTCGATAGCCTTCCTGATGCCTTGGTCGGGGTACCACCCCCAAGAAGGATTTGAGTGTAAGAGCATTGTTGCCCTCCAGATCTCGAGACCAGGAAATAGCTCGATAGCCGTCCTTAAGCCTTGGTCGGGCTACAACCCCCAAGAAGGATCTTAGTGTAAGAGCATAGTTGCCCTACAGATCTCGAGACCAGGAAATAGCTCGATAGCCTTCCTGATGCCTTGGTCGGGCTATTACCCCCAAGAAGGATCTGAGTGTAAGAGCACAGTTGCCTTCTAGATCTCGGGACCAGGAAATAGCTCGATAGCCCTCCTAATGCCTTGGTCGGGCTACCACCCCCAAGAAGGATCTGAGTGTAAGAGCATAGTTGCCCTCCGGATCTCAAGACTAAGAAATAGCTCGATAGCCCTCCTGATGACTTGGTCGGGCTACCAACCCCAAGAGGGATCTTAGTGTATGAGCATAGTTGCCCTCCAGATCTCGAGACCAAGAAATAGCTCGATAGCCCTCCTGATGCCCTGGTCGGGCTACCACCCCTAAGAAGGATCTGATTATAATAGCATAGTTCCCTTCAGATCTCGAGACCAGGAAATAGCTCGATAGCCCTCCTGATGCCTTGGTCGGGCTACCACCCTCAAGAAGGATATGAGTGTAAGAGCATAGTTGCCCTCCAGATCTCGAGACCAGGAAATAGCTCGATAGCCCTCCTGATGCCTTGGTCGGGCTATTACCCCCAAGAAGGATCTGAGTGTAAGAGCATAGTTGCCCTCCAGATCTCGAGACCAGGAAATAGCTCGATAGCCCTTCTGATGCCTTGGTCGGGTTATCACCCCCAAGAAGGATCTGAGTGTAAGAGCATAGTTTCCCTTCAGATCTCGAGACCAGGAAATAGCTCGATAGCCCTCCTGATGCCTTGGTCGGGCTACCACCCTCAAGAAGGATCTGAGTGTAAGAGCATAGTTTCCCTTCAGATCTCGAGACCAGGAAATAGCACGATAGCCCTCCTGATGCCTTGGTTGGGCTACCACCCCTAAGAAGGATCTGAGTGTAATAGCATAGTTGCCCTCTAGATCTCGAGACCAGGAAATAGCTCGATAGCCCTCCTGATGCCTTGGTCGGGTTATCACCCCCAAGAAGGATCTGAGTGTAAGAGCATAGTTTCCCTTCAGATCTCGAGACCAGGAAATTGCTCGATAGCCCTCCTGATGCCTTGGTCGGGCTACCACCCTCAAGAAGGATATGAGTGTAAGAGCATAGTTGCCCTCCAGATCTCGAGACCAGGAAATAGCGCGATAGCCCTCCTGATGCCTTGGTCGGGCTATTACCCCCAAGAAGGATCTGAGTGTAAGAGCATAGTTTCCCTTCAGATCTCGAGACCAGGAAATAGCTCGATAGCCCTCCTGATGCCTTGGTCGGGGTACCACCCCCAAGAAGGATTTGAGTGTAAGAGCATTGTTGCCCTCCAGATCTCGAGACCAGGAAATAGCTCGATAGCCGTCCTTAAGCCTTGGTCGGGCTACAACCCCCAAGAAGGATCTTAGTGTAAGAGCATAGTTGCCCTACAGATCTCGAGACCAGGAAATAGCTCGATAGCCTTCCTGATGCCTTGGTCGGGCTATTACCCCCAAGAAGGATCTGAGTGTAAGAGCACAGTTGCCTTCTAGATCTCGGGACCAGGAAATAGCTCGATAGCCCTCCTAATGCCTTGGTCGGGCTACCACCCCCAAGAAGGATCTGAGTGTAAGAGCATAGTTGCCCTCCGGATCTCAAGACTAAGAAATAGCTCGATAGCCCTCCTGATGACTTGGTCGGGCTACCAACCCCAAGAGGGATCTTAGTGTATGAGCATAGTTGCCCTCCAGATCTCGAGACCAAGAAATAGCTCGATAGCCCTCCTGATGCCCTGGTCGGGCTACCACCCCTAAGAAGGATCTGATTATAATAGCATAGTTCCCTTCAGATCTCGAGACCAGGAATAGCTCGATAGCCCTTCCTGATGCCTTGGTCGGGCTACCACCCTCAAGAAGGATATAAGTGTAAGAGCATAGTTGCCCTCCAGATCTCGAGACCAGGAAATAGCTCGATAGCCCTCCTGATGCCTTGGTCGGGCTATTACCCCCAAGAAGGATCTGAGTGTAAGAGCATAGTTGCCCTCCAGATCTCGAGACCAGGAAATAGCTCGATAGCCCTTCTGATGCCTTGGTCGGGTTATCACCCCCAAGAAGGATCTGAGTGTAAGAGGCATAGTTTCCCTTCAGATCTCGAGACCAGGAAATAGCTCGATAGCCCTCCTGATGCCTTGGTCGGGCTACCACCCTCAAGAAGGATCTGAGTGTAAGAGCATAGTTTCCCTTCAGATCTCGAGACCAGGAAATAGCACGATAGACCTCCTGATGCCTTGGTTGGGCTACCACCCCTAAGAAGGATCTGAGTGTAATAGCATAGTTGCCCTCTAGATCTCGAGACCAGGAAATAGCTCGATAGCCTCCTGATGCCTGGTCGGTTATCACCCCCAAGAAGGATCTGAGTGTAAGAGCATAGTTGCCCTCAGATCTCGAGACCCAGGAAATTGCTCGATAGCCCTCCTGATGCCTTGGTCGGGCTACCACCCTCAAGAAGATATGAGTAAGAGCATAGTTGCCCTCCAGATCTCGAGACCAGGAAATAGCGCGATAGCCCTCCTGATGCCTTGGTCGGGCTATTACCCCCAAGAAGGATCTGAGTGTAAGAGCATAGTTTCCCTTCAGATCTCGAGACCAGGAAATAGCTCGATAGCCCTCCTGATGCCTTGGTCGGGCTACCACACTCAAGAAGGATCTAAGTGTAAGAGCATAGTTGCCCCTCCAGATCTCGAGACCAGGAAATATCTCGATAGCCCTCCTGATGCCTTGGTCAAGCCTATCACCCCAAGAAGGATCTGAGTGTAAGAGCATAGTTTCCCTTCAGATCTCGAGACCAGGAAATAGCGCGATAGACCTCCTGATGCCTTAGTCGGGCTACCACCCCTAAGAAGGATCTTAGTGTAAGGCATAGTTGCCCTCCAGATCTCGAGACCAAGAAATAGCTCGATAGCCCTCCTGATGCCCTGGTCGGGCTACCACCCCTAGAAGGATCTGATTATAATAGCATAGTTTCCCTTCAGATCTCGAGACCAGGAAATAGCTCGATAGCCCTCCTGATGCCTTGGTCAGGCTATTACCCCCAAGAAGGATATGAGTGTAAGAGCATAGTTGCCCTCCAGATCTCAAGACCAGAAAATAGCTCGATAGCCCTCCTGATGCCTTAGGTCAGGCTACCCCCCCAAGAAGGATCTGAGTGTAAGAGAATAGTTTCCCTTCAGATCTCGAGACCAGGAAATAGCTCGATAGCCCTCCTGATGCCTTGATCGGGCTACCACCCTCAAGAAGGATATGATGTAAGAGCATAGTTGCCCTCCAGATCTCGAGACCAGGAAATAGCGCGTAGCCCTCCTGATGCCTTGGTCGGGCTACCACCCATAAGAAGGTCTGAGTGTAAGAGCATAGGTTGCCCTCCCGATCTCAGAGGACCAGAAATAGCGCGATAAGCCCTCCTGATGCCTTGGTCGGGCTACCACCCCAAGAAGGATCTAGTGTAAGCGCATAGTTGCCCTCTAGATCTGGAGACCAGGAATAGCTCGATAGCCCTTCTGATGCCTTGGTCGGGCTACCACCCCTGGAATGATCTGAGTGTAAGAGCATAATGCCCTGCAGATCTCTAGACCAGGAATAGCTCGATAGCCCTCTTGATTCCTTGGTCGGGCTACCACCCCTAAGAAGGATCTGAGTGTAAGAGCATAGTTGCCCTCCAGATCTCGAGATTAGGAAATAGCTTGATAGCCATCCTGATGCCTTGGTCAGGCTACCACCCCCAAGAAGGATCTGAGTGTAAGAGCATAGTTGCCCTCCAGATCTCGAGACAGACCAGGAAATAGCTCGATAGCCTTCCGATGCCTTGGTCGGGGTACCACCCCCAAGAGGATTTGAGTGTAAGAGCATTGTTGCCCTCCAGATCTCGAGACCAGGAAATAGCTCGATAGCCGTCCTTAAGCCTTGGTCGGGCTACAACCCCCAAGAAGGATCTTAGTGTAAGAGCATAGTTGCCCTCCAGATCTCGAGACAGGAAATAGGCTCTAGCCCTCTGATGCCTGGTCGGGCTATTACCCCCAAGAAGGATCTGAGTGTAAGAGCATAGTTGCCCTCAGATCTCGCGACCAGGAAATAGCTCGATAGCCCTCCTGATGCCTTGGTCAGGTTATCACCCCCAAGAGGATCTGAGTGTAAGAGCATAGTTTCCCTTCAGATCTCGAGACCAGGAAATAGCTCGATAGCCCTCCTGATGCCTTGGTCGGGCTACCACCCTCAAGAAGGATCTGAGTGTAAGAGCATAGTTGCCCTCCAGATCTCGAGATTAGGAAATAGCTCGATAGCCATCCTGATGCCTTGGTCGGGCTACCACCCCCAAGAAGGATCTGAGTGTAAGAGCATAGTTGCCCTCCAGATCTCGAGACCAGGAAATAGCTCGATAGCCTTCCTGATGCCTAAGTCGGGGTACCACCCCCAAGAAGGATCTGAGTGTAAGAGCATAGTTGCCCTCCAGATCTCGAGACCAGGAAATAG
>CM065640.1:66732583-66754393 GCA_033220585.1 Dipteronia sinensis
AAGGCATCAGGAGGGCTATCGAGCTATTTCCTGGTCTCGAGATCTGGAGGGCAACTATGCTTTTACACTCAGATCCTTCTTTGGGGTGGTAGCCCGACCAAGGCATCAGGAAGGCTATCGAGCTATTTCCTGGTCTCGAGATCTGGAGGGCAACTATGCTCTTACACTCAGATCCTTCTCGGGCGTGGTAGCCCGACCAAGGCATCAGTAGGGCTATCAAGCTATTTCCTGGTCTCGAGATCTGAAGGGAAACTATGCTCTTACAATCAGATCCTTCTTGGGGGTGATAGCCCGACCAAGGCATCAGGAGGGCTATTGAGCTATTTCCTATTCTTGAGATCTGGAGGGCAACTATGCTCTTACACTCAGATCCTTCTTGGGGGTAATAGCCCGACCAAGGCATCAGGAGGGATATCGAGCTATTTCCTGGTCTCGAGATCTTGAGGTCAACTATACTCTTGCACTAAGATCCTTCTTGTGGGTGGTAGCCCGACCAAGGCTTAAGGAGGGCTGTGGAGCTATTTCCTGGTCTCGAGATCTGGAAGCCAACTATCCTCTTACACTCAGATCCTTCTTGCGGGTGGTAGCCCGACCAAGGCATCAGGAATGCTATCAAGCTATTTCCTGGTCTCGAGATCTGGAGGGCAACTATGCTCTTGCACTAAGATCCTTCTTTTGGGTGGTAGCCCGACCAAGGCTTAAGGAGGGCTGTGGAGCTATTTCCTGGTCTCGAGATCTGGAGGCCAACTATCCTCTTACACTCAGATCATTCTTGCGGGTGGTGGCCCGACCAAGGCATCAGGAATGCTATCAAGCTATTTCCTGGTCTCGACATCTGTAGGGCAACTATGCTCTTACACTTAGATCCTTCTTGGGGGTGACAGCTCGACAAAGGCATCAGGAGGGCTATCAAGCTATTTCCTGGTCTCAAGATCTGGAGGGCAACTATGCTCTTACACTAAGATCCTTCTTGGGGGTAATAGCCCGACCAAGGCATCAGGAGGGCTATCGAGCTATTTCCTGGTCTCGAGATCTGAAGGGAAACTATGCTCTTACACTCAGATCCTTCTTGGGGGTGATAGCCTGACCAAGGCATCAAGAGGGCTATCGAGCTATTTCCTGGTCTTGAGATCTGGAGGGTAACTATGCTCTTACACGCAGATCCTTCTTGGGGGTAATAGCCCGACCAAGGCATCAGGAGTGATATCGAGCTATTTCCTGGTCTCGACATCTGGAGGGCAACTATGCTCTTACACTAAGATCCTTCTTGGGGGTGGTAGCCCGACCAAGGCTTAAGGAGGGCTATCGAGCTATTTCCTGGTCTCGAGATCTAGAGGGCAACTATGCTCTTACACTCAGATCCTTCTTGAGGGTGGTAGCCTGACCAAGGCATCATGAGGGCTATCGAGCTATTTCCTGGTCTCGAGATCTGGAGGGCAACTATGCTCTTACACTCAGATCCTTCTTAGAGGTGGTAGCCCGACCAATTCATCAAGATGGCTATCTAGCTATTTCCTGGTCTCGAGATCTGGAGGGCAACTATGCTCTTACACTCAAATCCTTCTTGAGTGTGGTAGCCTGACCAAGGCATCATGAGGGCTATCGAGCTATTTCCTGGTCTCGAGATCTGGAGGGCAACTATGCTTTTACACTCAGATCCTTCTTTGGGGTTGTAGCCCGACCAAGGCATCAGGAAGGCTATTGAGCTATTTCCTGGTCTCGAGATCTGGAGGGCAACTATGCTCTTACAATCAGATCCTTCTTGGGGGTGATAGCCCGACCAAGGCATCAGGAGGGCTACCGAGCTATTTCCTGGTCTTGAGATCTGGAGGGCAACTATACTCTTACACTCAGATCCTTCTTGGGGGTAATAGCCCGACCAAGGCATCAGGAGGACTATCGAGCTATTTCCTGGTCTCGAGATCTGAAGAGAAACTATGCTCTTACAATCAGATCCTTCTTGGGGGTGATAGCCCGACCAAGGCATCAGGAGGGCTATCGAGCTATTTCCTGGTCTTGAGATCTGGAGGGCAACTAAGCTCTTACACTCAGATACTTCTTGGGGGTAATAGCCCGACAAAGGCATCAGGAGGGATATCGAGCTATTTCCTGGTCTCGAGATCTGGAGGGCAACTATGCTCTTGCACTAAGATCCTTCTTGTGGGTGGTAGCCCGATCAAGGCTTAAGGAGGGCTATGGAGCTATTTCCTGGTCTTGAGATCTGGAGGGCAACTATCCTCTTACACTCAGATCCTTCTTGCGGGTGGTAGCCCGACCAAGGCATCAGGAAGGCTATCGAGCTATTTCCTGGTCTCGAGATCTGGAGGGCAACTATGCTCTTACACTTAGATCCTTCTTAGGGGTGGTAGCCCGACCAAGGCATCAGGATGGCTATCGATCTATTTCCTGGTCTAGAGACCTGGAGGGCAACTGTCTCTTACACTCGGATCCCTTTTGGGGGTGGTAGCCCGACCAAGGCATCAGGAGGGCTATCGAGCTATTTCTTGGTGTTGAGATCCAGAGGGAAACTATGCTCTTACACTCAGATCCTTCTTGGGGGTGGTAGCCCGACAAAGGCATCAGGAGGGCTATCGAGCTATTTCCTGGTCCCGAGATCTGGAGGCCAACTATCCTCTTACACTCAGATCCTTCTTCCGGGTGGTAGCCCGACCAAGGCATCAGGAATGCTATCAAGCTATTTCCTGGTCTCGAGATCTAAAGGGCAACTATGCTCTTACACTTAGATCCTTCTTGGGGGTGATAGCTCGACCAAGGCATCAGGAGGGCTATCGAGCTATTTCCTGGTCTTGAGATCTAGAGGGAAACTATGCTCTAACACTCAAATCCTTCTTGGGGGTAATAGCCCGACCAAGGCATCAGTAGGGCTACCGAGCTATTTCCTGGTCTCGAGATCTGAAGGGAAACTATGCTCTTACAATCAGATCCTTCTTGGGGGTGATAGCCCGACCAAGGCATCAGGAGGGCTATTGAGCTATTTCCTGGTCTTGAGATCTAGAGGGAAACTATGCTCTTACACTCAAATCCTTCTTGGGGGTAATAGCCCGACCAAGGCATCAGTAGGGCTATCAAGCTATTTCCTGGTCTCGAGATCTGGAGGGAAACTATGCTCTTACACTCAAATCCTTCTTGGGGGTAATAGCCCGACCAAGGCATCAGTAGGGCTATCAAGCTATTTCCTGGTCTCGAGATCTGGAGGGCAACTATGCTCTTACACTTAGATCCTTCTTGGGGGTGATAGCCCGACCAAGGCATCAGGAGGGCTATTGAGCTATTTCCTGGTCTTGAGATCTGGAGGGCAACTATGCTCTTACACTCAGATCCTTCTTGGGGGTAATAGCCCGACCAAGGCATCAGGAGGGATATCGAGCTATTTCCTGGTCTCGAGATCTGGAGGGCAACTATGCTCTTGCACTAAGATCCTTCTTGTGGGTGGTAGCCCGACCAAGGCTTAAGGAGGGCAGTGGAGCTATTTCCTGGTCTCGAGATCTGGAGGCCAACTATCCTCTTACACTCAGATCCCTATTGCGGGTGGTAGCCCGACCAAGGCATCAGGAATGCTATCAAGCTGTTTCCTGGTCTCGAGATCTGGAGGGCAACTATGCTCTTGCACTAAGATCCTTCTTTTGGGTGGTAGCCCGACCAAGGCTTAAGAAGGGCTGTGGAGCTATTTCCTGGTCTCGAGATCTGGAGGCCAACTATCCTCTTACACTCAGATCATTCTTGCGGGTGGTGGCCCGACCAAGGCATCAGGAATGCTATCAAGCTATTTCCTGGTCTCGAGATCTGTAGGGCAACTATGCTCTTACACTTATATCCTTCTTGGGGGTGACAGCTCGACCAAGGCATCAGGAGGGCTATCAAGCTATTTTCGGGTCTCAAGATCTGGAGGGCAACTATGCTCTTACACTAAGATCCTTCTTGGGGGTAATAGCCCGACCAAGGCATCAGGAGGGCTATCGAGCTATTTCCTGGTCTCGAGATCTGAAGGGAAACTATGCTCTTACACTCAGATCCTTCTTGGGGGTGATAGCCTGACCAAGGCATCAAGAGGGCTATCGAGCTATTTCCTGGTCTTGAGATCTGGAGGGCAACTATGCTCTTACACGCAGATCCTTCTTGGGGGTAATAGCCCGACCAAGGCATCAGGAGTGATATCGAGCTATTTCCTGGTCTCGAGATCTGGAGGGTAACTATGCTCTTACACTAAGATCCTTCTTGGGGGTGGTAGCCCGACCAAGGCTTAAGGAGGGCTATCGAGCTATTTCCTGGTCTCGAGATCTAGAGGGCAACTATGCTCTTACACTCAGATCCTTCTTAGGAGTGGTAGCCCGACCAAGGCATCAAGAGGGCTATCGAGCTATTTCCTGGTCTCGAGATCCGGAGGGCAACTATGCTCTTACACCCAGATCCTTCTTGGGGGTGGTTGCCCGACCAAGGCATCAAGAGGGCTATCGAGCTATTTCCTGGTCTCGAGATCTAGAGGGCAACTATGCTCTTACACTCAGATCCTTCTCGACGGTGGTAGCCCGACAAAGGCATCATGAGGGCTATCGAGCTATTTCCTGGTCTCGAGATCCGGAGGGCAACTATTCTCTTACACCCAGATCCTTCCTGGGGGTGGTTGCCCGACCAAGGCATCAGGAGGGCTATCGAGCTATTTCCTAATCTCGAGACCTGGAGGGCAACTATGCTCTTACACACAGATCCTTCTTAGGAGTGGTAGCCCGACCAAGGCATCAAGAGGGCTATCGAGCTATTTCCTGGTCTCGAGATCTGGAGGGCAACTATGCTCTTACATTCAGATCCTTCTTGAGGGTGGTAGCCCGACAAAGGCATCATGAGGGCTATCGAGCTATTTCCTGGTCTCGAGATCCGGAGGGCAACTATGCTCTTACACCCAGATCCTTCTTGGGGGTGGTTGCCCGACCAAGGCATCAGGAGGGCTATCGAGCTATTTCCTAATCTCGAGACCTGGAGGGAGACTATGCTCTTACACTCAGATCCTTCTTAGAGGTGGTAGCCCGACCAATTCATCAAGAGGGCTATCTAGCTATTTCCTGGTCTCGAGATCTGGAGGGCAACTATGCTCTTACACTCAAATCCTTCTTGAGGGTGGTAACCTGACCAAGGCATCATGAGGGCTATCGAGCTATTTCCTGGTCTCGAGATCTGGAGGGCAACTATGCTTTTACACTTAGATCCTTCTTTGGGGTGGTAGCCCGACCAAGGCATCAGGAAGGCTATCGAGCTATTTCCTGGTCTCCAGATCTGGAGGGCAACTATGATCTTACACTCAGATCCTTCTGGGGGGTGGTAGCCTGACCAAGGCATCAGGAGGGCTATCGAGCTATTTCCTGGTCTCGAGATCTGGAGGGCAACTATGCTTTTACACTCAGATCCTTCTTTGGGGTGGTAGCCCGACCAAGGCATCAGGAAGGCTATCGAGCTATTTCCTGGTCTCGAGATCTGGAGGGCAACTATGCTCTTACACTCAGATCCTTCTGGGGGGTGGTAGCCCGACCAAGGCATCAGGAGGGCTATCGAGCTATTTCCTAGTCTCGAGATCTGGAGGGCAACTATCCTCTTATACTCAGATCCTTCTTGAGGGTGGTAGCCCGACCAAGGCATCAGGAGGGCTATCGAGCTATTTCCTGGTCTTAAGATCTGGAGGGCAACTAAGCTCTTACACTCAGATCCTTCTTGGGGGTAATAGCCCGACCAAGGCATCAGGAGGGATATCGACCTATTTCCTGGTCTCGAGATCTGGAGGGCAACTATGCTCTTGCACTAAGATCCTTCTTGTGGGTGGTAGCCCGATCAAGGCTTAAGGAGGGCTATGGAGCTATTTCCTGGTCTTGAGATGTGGAGGGCAACTATCCTCTTACACTCAGATCCTTCTTGCGGGTGGTAGCCCGACCAAGGCATCAGGAAGGCTATCGAGCTATTTCCTGGTCTCGAGATCTAGAGGGCAACTATGCTCTTGCACTAAGATCCTTCTTGTGGGTGGTAGCCCGATCAAGGCTTAAGGAGGGCTATGGAGCTATTTCCTGGTCTTGAGATCTGGAGGGCAACTATCCTCTTACACTCAGATCCTTCTTGAGGGTGGTAGCCCGACCAAGGCATCAGGAAGGCTATCGAGCTATTTCCTGGTCTCGAGATCTGGAGGGCAACTATGCTCTTGCACTAAGATCCTTCTTGTGGGTGGTAGCCTGACCAAGGCTTAAGGAGGGCTGTAGAGCTATTTCCTGGTCTCGAGATCTGGAGGCCAACTATCCTCTTACACTCAGATCATTCTTGCGGGTGGTAGCCCGACCAAGGCATCAGGAATGCTATCAAGCTATTTCCTGGTCTCGAGATCTGGAGGGCAACTATGCTCTTACACTTAGATCCTTCTTGGGGGTGACAGCTCGACCAAGGCATCAGGAGGGCTATCAAGCTATTTCCTGGTCTCAAGATCTGGAGGGCAACTATGCTCTTACACTTAGATCCTTCTTGGGGGTAATAGCCCGACCAAGGCATCAGGAGGGCTATCGAGCTATTTCCAGGTCTCGAGATCTGAAGGGAAACTATGCTCTTACACTCAGATCCTTCTTAGGGGTGATAACCCGACCAACGCATCAGGAAGGCTATCGAGCTATTTCCTGGTCTTGAGATCTGGAGGGCAACTATGCTCTTACACTCAGATCCTTCTTAGGGGTGGTAGCCCGACCAAGGCATCAAGAGGGCTATCGAGCTATTTCCTGGTCTTGAGATCTGGAGGGCAACTATGCTCTTACACGCAGATCCTTCTTGGGGGTGGTAGCCCGACAACGGCATCAGGAGGGCTATCGAGTTATTTCCTGGTCCCGAGATCTGGAGGGCAACTATGCTCTTACACTCAAATCCTTCTTAGGAGTGGTAGCCCTATCAAGGCATCAAGAGGGCTATCGAGCTATTTCCTGGTCTCGAGATCTGGAGGGTAACTATGCTCTTACACTCAGATCCTTCTTGAGGGTGGTAGCCCGACAAAGGCATCATGAGGGTTATCGAGCTATTTCCTGGTCTCGAGATCCGGAGGGCAACTATGCTCTTACACCCAGATCCTTCTTGGGAGTGGTTGCCCGACCAAGGCATCAGGAGGGCTATCGAGCTATTTCATAATCTCGAGACCTGGAGGGAAACTATGCTCTTACACTCAGATCCTTCTTAGAGGTGGTAGCCCGACCAATTCATCAAGAGGGCTATCTACCTATTTCCTGGTCTCGAGATCTGGAGGGCAACTATGCTCTTACACTCAAATCCTTCTTGAGGGTGGTAGCCTGACCAAGGCATCATGAGGGCTATCGAGCTATTTCCTGGTCTCGAAATCTGGAGGGCAACTATACTTTTACACTCAGATCCTTCTTTGGGGTGGTAGCCCGACCAAGGCATCAGGAAGGCTATCGAGCTATTTCCTGGTCTCGAGATCTGGAGGGCAACTATGCTCTTACACTCAGATCCTTCTTAGGAGTGGTAGCCCGACCAAGGCATCAAGAGGGCTATCGAGCTATTTCCTGGTCTCGAGATCTGGAGGGTAACTATGCTCTTACACTCAGATCCTTCTTGAGGGTAGTAGCCCGACAAAGGCATCATGAGGGCTATCGAGCTATTTCCTGGTCTCGAGATCCGGAGGGCAACTATGCTCTTACACCCAGATCCTTCTTGGGGGTGGTTGCCCAACCAAGGCATCAGGAGGGCTATCGAGCTATTTCCTAATCTCGAGACCTGGAGGGAAACTATGCTCTTACACTCAGATCCTTCTTAGAGGTGGTAGCCCGACCAATTCATCAAGAAGGCTATCGAGTTATTTCCTGGTCCCGAGATCTGGAGGGCAACTATGGTCTTACACTCAAATCCTTCTTGAGGGTGGTAACCTGACCAAGGCATCATGAGGGCTATCGAGCTATTTCCTGGTCTCGAGATCTGGAGGGCAACTATGCTTTTACACTCAGATCCTTCTTTGGGGTGGTAGCCCGACCAAGGCATCATGAGGGCTATCGAGCTATTTCCTGGTCTCGAGATCCGGAGGGCAACTATGCTCTTACACCCAGATCCTTCTTGGGGGTGGTTGCCCGACCAAGGCATCAGGAGGGCTATCGAGCTATTTCCTAATCTCGAGACCTGGAGGGAAACTATGCTCTTACACTCAGATCCTTCTTAGAAGTGGTAGCCCGACCAATTCATCAAGAGGGCTATCTACCTATTTCCTGGTCTCGAGATCTGGAGGGCAACTATGCTCTTACACTCAAATCCTTCTTGAGGGTGGTAGCCTGACCAAGGCATCATGAGGGCTATCGAGCTATTTCCTGGTCTCGAGATCTGGAGGGCAACTATGCTTTTACACTCAGATCCTTCTTTGGGGTGGTAGCCCGACCAAGGCATCAGGAAGGCTATCGAGCTATTTCCTGGTCTCGAGATCTGGAGGGCAACTATGCTCTTACACTTAGATCCTTCTGGGGGGTGGTAGCCCGACCAAGGCATCAGGAGGGCTATCGAGCTATTTCCTGGTCTCGAGATCTGGAGGGCAACTATGCTTTTACACTCAGATCCTTCTTTGGGGTGGTAGCCCGACCAAGGCATCAGGAAGGCTATCGAGCTATTTCCTGGTCTCGAGATCTGGAGGGCAACTATGCTCTTACACTCAGATCCTTCTGGGGGGTGGTAGCCCGACAAAGGCATCAAGAGGGCTATCGAGCTATTTCCTGGTCTCAAGATTTGAAGGGAAACTATGCTCTTACACTCAGATCCTTCTTGGGGGTGATAACCCGACCAAGGCATCAGGAAGGCTATCGAGCTATTTCCTGGTCTCGAGATCTGGAGGGCAACTATGCTCTTACACTCAGATCCTTCTTGGGGGTGGTAGCCCGACCAAGGCATTAGGAGGGCTATCGAGCTATTTCCTGGTCTCGAGATCTGAAGGGAAACTATGCTCTTACACTCAGATCCTTCTTGGGGGTGATAGCCCGACCAAGGCATCAGGAGGGCTATCGAGCTATTTCCTGGTCTCGATATCTGGAGGGCAACTTTGCTCTTACACTCAGATCCTTCTTGAGGGTAATAGCCCGACCAAGGCATCAAGAGGGCTATCGAGCTATTTCCTGGTCTCGAGATCTGGAGGGCAACTATGCTCTTACACTTAGATCCTTCTTGGGGGTGGTAGCCCGACCAAGGCATCAGGAGGGCTATCGAGCTATTTCCTGGTCTCGAGATCTGAAGGGAAACTATGCTCTTACACTCAGATCCTTCTTGGGGGTGATAGCCCGACCAAGGCATCAGGAGGGCTATCGAGCTATTTCCTGGTCTCGATATCTGGAGGGCAACTTTGCTCTTACACTCAGATCCTTCTTGGGGGTAATAGCCCGACCAAGGCATCAAGAGGGCTATCGAGCTATTTCCTGGTCTTGAGATCTGGAGGGCAACTATGCTCTTACACGCAGATCCTTCTTGGGGGTGGTAGCCCAACAACGGCATCAGGAGGGCTATCGAGTTATTTCCTGGTCCCGAGATCTGGAGGGCAACTATGCTCTTACACTCAAATCCTTCTTAGGATTGGTAGCCCGATCAAGGCATCAAGAGGGCTATCGAGCTATTTCCTGGTCTCGAGATCTGGAGGGTAACTATGCTCTTACACTCAGATCCTTCTTGAGGGTGGTAGCCCGACAAAGGCATCATGAGGGTTATCGAGCTATTTCCTGGTCTCGAGATCCGGAGGGCAACTATGCTCTTACACCCAGATCCTTCTTGGGAGTGGTTGCCCGACCAAGGCATCAGGAGGGCTATCGAGCTATTTCATAATCTCGAGACCTGGAGGGAAACTATGCTCTTACACTCAGATCCTTCTTAGAGGTGGTAGCCCGACCAATTCATCAAGAGGGCTATCTACCTATTTCCTGGTCTCGAGATCTGGAGGGCAACTATGCTCTTACACTCAAATCCTTCTTGAGGGTGGTAGCCTGACCAAGGCATCATGAGGGCTATCGAGCTATTTCCTGGTCTCGAAATCTGGAGGGCAACTATACTTTTACACTCAGATCCTTCTTTGGGGTGGTAGCCCGACCAAGGCATCAGGAAGGCTATCGAGCTATTTCCTGGTCTCGAGATCTGGAGGGCAACTATGCTCTTACACTCAGATCCTTCTTAGGAGTGGTAGCCCGACCAAGGCATCAAGAGGGCTATCGAGCTATTTCCTGGTCTCGAGATCTGGAGGGTAACTATGCTCTTACACTCAGATCCTTCTTGAGGGTAGTAGCCCGACAAAGGCATCATGATGGCTATCGAGCTATTTCCTGGTCTCGAGATCCGGAGGGCAACTATGCTCTTACACCCAGATCCTTCTTGGGGGTGGTTGCCCAACCAAGGCATCAGGAGGGCTATCGAGCTATTTCCTAATCTCGAGACCTGGAGGGAAACTATGCTCTTACACTCAGATCCTTCTTAGAGGTGGTAGCCCGACCAATTCATCAAGAGGGCTATCGAGTTATTTCCTGGTCCCGAGATCTGGAGGGCAACTATGGTCTTACACTCAAATCCTTCTTGAGGGTGGTAACCTGACCAAGGCATCATGAGGGCTATCGAGCTATTTCCTGGTCTCGAGATCTGGAGGGCAACTATGCTTTTACACTCAGATCCTTCTTTGGGGTGGTAGCCCGACCAAGGCATCATGAGGGCTATCGAGCTATTTCCTGGTCTCGAGATCCGGAGGGCAACTATGCTCTTACACCCAGATCCTTCTTGGGGGTGGTTGCCCGACGAAGGCATCAGGAGGGCTATCGAGCTATTTCCTAATCTCGAGACCTGGAGGGAAACTATGCTCTTACACTCAGATCCTTCTTAGAAGTGGTAGCCCGACCAATTCATCAAGAGGGCTATCTACCTATTTCCTGGTCTCGAGATCTGGAGGGCAACTATGCTCTTACACTCAAATCCTTCTTGAGGGTGGTAGCCTGACCAAGGCATCATGAGGGCTATCGAGCTATTTCCTGGTCTCGAGATCTGGAGGGCAACTATGCTTTTACACTCAGATCCTTCTTTGGGGTGGTAGCCCGACCAAGGCATCAGGAAGGCTATCGAGCTATTTCCTGGTCTCGAGATCTGGAGGGCAACTATGCTCTTACACTTAGATCCTTCTGGGGGGTGGTAGCCCGACCAAGGCATCAGGAGGGCTATCGAGCTATTTCCTGGTCTCGAGATCTGGAGGGCAACTATGCTTTTACACTCAGATCCTTCTTTGGGGTGGTAGCCCGACCAAGGCATCAGGAAGGCTATCGAGCTATTTCCTGGTCTCGAGATCTGGAGGGCAACTATGCTCTTACACTCAGATCCTTCTGGGGGGTGGTAGCCCGACAAAGGCATCAAGAGGGCTATCGAGCTATTTCCTAGTCTCGAGATCTGGGGGGCAACTATGCTCTTACACTCAGATCCTTCTTGGGGGTAGTAGCCCATCCAAGGCATCAGGAGGGCTATCGAGCTATTTCCTGGTCTCAAGATTTGAAGGGAAACTATGCTCTTACACTCAGATCCTTCTTGGGGGTGATAACCCGACCAAGGCATCAGGAAGGCTATCGAGCTATTTCCTGGTCTCGAGATCTGGAGGGCAACTATGCTCTTACACTCAGATCCTTCTTGGGGGTGGTAGCCCGACCAAGGCATTAGGAGGGCTATCGAGCTATTTCCTGGTCTCGAGATCTGAAGGGAAACTATGCTCTTACACTCAGATCCTTCTTGGGGGTGATAGCCCGACCAAGGCATCAGGAGGGCTATCGAGCTATTTCCTGGTCTTGAGATCTGGAGAGCAACTATGCTCTTACACTCAGATCCTTCTTGGGGGTAATAGCCCGGCCAAGGCTTCAGGAGGGCTATCGAGCTATTTCCTGGTCTCGATATCTGGAGGGCAACTTTGCTCTTACACTCAGCTCCTTCTTGGGGGTAATAGCCCGACCAAGGCATCAAGAGGGCTATCGAGCTATTTCCTGGTCTCGAGATCTGGAGGGCAACTATGCTCTTACACTTAGATCCTTCTTGGGGGTGGTAGCCCGACCAAGGAATCTGGAGGGCTATCGAGCTATTTCCTGGTCTCGAGATCTGGAGGGCAACTATGCTCTTACACTTAGATCCTTCTTGGGGGTGGTAGCCTGACCAAGGCATCTGGAGGGCTATCGAGCTATTTCCTGGTCTCGAGATCTGGAGGGCAACTATGCTCTTACACTAAGATCCTTCTTGGGGGTGGTAGCCCGACCAAGGCATCAAGTGGGCTATCGAGCTATTTCCTGGTCTCGAGATCTGGAGGGCAACTATGCTCTTACACTCAGATCCTTCTTAGGGGTGGTAGATCGACCAAGGCATCAAGAGAGCTGTCGAGCTATTTCCTGGTCTCGAGAACTGCAGGGAAACTATGCTCTTACACTCTGATCCTGCTTGAGGGTGGTAGCCCGACCAAGGCATCATAAGGGCTATCGAGCTATTTCCTAATCTCGAGACCTGGAGGGGAACTATGCTCTTACACTCAGATCCTTCTTAGAGGTGGTAGCCCGACCAAGGCATCAAGAGGTTTATCTAGCTATTTCCTGGTCTCGAGATCTGGAGGGCAACTATGCTCTTACACTCAGATCCTTCTTGAGGGTGGTAGCCTGACCAAGGCATCATGAGGGCTATCGAGCTATTTCCTGGTCTCGAGATCTGGAGGGCAACTATGCTCTTACACTCAGATCCTTCTTGGGGGTGGTAGCCCGACCAAGGCATCAGGAGGGCTATCGAGCTATTTCCTGGTCTCGAGATCTGGAGGGCAACTATGCTCTTACACTCAGATCCTTCTTGGGGGTGGTAGCCCGACCAAGGCATCAGGAGGGCTATCGAGCTATTTCCTGGTCCCGAGATCTGAAGGGAAACTATGCTCTTACACTCAGATCCTTCTTAGGGGTGATAACCCGACCAAGGCATCAGGAAGGCTATCGAGCTATTTCCTGGTCTCGAGATCTGGAGGGTAACTATGCTCTTACACTCAGATCCTTCTTGGGGGTGGTAGCCCGACCAAGGCATCAGGAGTGCTATCGAGCTATTTCCTGGTCTCGAGATCTGAAGGGAAACTATGCTCTTACACTCAGATCCTTCTTGGGGGTGATAGCCCGACCAAGGCATCAGGAGGGCTATCGAGCTATTTCCTGGTCTCGAGATCTGGAGGGCAACTATGTTCTTACACTAAGATCCTTCTTGGGGGTGGTAGCCCGACCAAGGCATCAGGAGGGCTATCGAGCTATTTCCTGGTCTCGATATCTAGAAGGCAACTATGCTCTTACACTCAGATCCTTCTTGAGGGTGGTAGCCCGACCAAGGCATCAAGAGGGCTATCGAGCTATTTCCTGGTCTCGAGATCTGAAGGGAAACTATGCTATTACACTCAGATCCTTCTTGGGGGTGATACCCCGACCAAGGCATCAGGAGGGCTATCGAGCTATTTCCTGGTCTCGAGATCTAGAGGGCAACTATGTTCTTACACTAAGATCCTTCTTGGGGGTGGTAGCCCAACCAAGGCATCAGGAGGGCTATCGAGCTATTTCCTGGTCTTGAGATCTGGAGGGCAACTATGCTCTTACACTAAGATCCTTCTTGGGGGTAGTAGCCCGACCAAGGTTTAAGGAGAGCTATCGAGCTATTTCCTGGTGTCGAGATCTAGAGGGCAACTATGCTCTTACACTTAGATCCTTCTTGGGGGTGGTAGCCCGACCAAGGCATCTGGAGGGCTATCGAGCTATTTCCTGGTCTCGAGATCTGGAGGGCAACTATGCTCTTCCACTAAGATCCTTCTTGGGGGTGGTAGCCCGACCAAGGCATCAGGAGGGCTATCGAGCTATTTCTTGGTCTTGAGACCCGGAGGGCAACTATGCTCTTACACCCTGATCCTTCTTGGGGGTGGTTGCCTGACCAAGGCATTATGAGGGCTATCGAGCTATTTCCTAGTCTCGAGATCTGAAGGGCAACTATTCTCTTACACTCAGATCCTTCTTTGGGGTGGTAGCCCGACCAAGGCATCAGGAGGGCTATCGAGCTATTTCCTGGTCTCGAGATCTAGAGGGCAACTATGCTCTTACACTTAGATCCTTCTTGGGGGTGGTAGCCCGACCAAGGCATCTGGAGGGCTATCGAGCTATTTCCTGGTCTCGAGATCTGGAGGGCAACTATGCTCTTACACTTAGATCCTTCTTGGGGGTGGTAGCCCGACCAAGGCATCTGGAGGGCTATCGAGCTATTTCGTGGTCTCGAGATCTGGAGGGCAACTATGCTCTTACACTAAGATCCTTCTTGGGGGTAGTAGCCCGACCAAGGTTTAAGGAGAGCTATCGAGCTATTTCCTGGTGTCGAGATCTAGAGGGCAACTATGCTCTTACACTTAGATCCTTCTTGGGGGTGGTAGCCCGACCAAGGCATCTGGAGGGCTATCGAGCTATTTCCTGGTCTCGAGATCTGGAGGGCAACTATGCTCTTCCACTAAGATCCTTCTTGGGGGTGGTAGCCCGACCAAGGCATCAGGAGGGCTATCGAGCTATTTCTTGGTCTTGAGACCCGGAGGGCAACTATGCTCTTACACCCTGATCCTTCTTGGGGGTGGTTGCCTGACCAAGGCATTATGAGGGCTATCGAGCTGTTTCCTAGTCTCGAGATCTGAAGGGCAACTATTCTCTTACACTCAGATCCTTCTTTGGGGTGGTAGCCCGACCAAGGCATCAGGAGGGCTATCGAGCTATTTCCTAGTCTCGAGATCTGGGGGGCAACTATGCTCTTACACTCAGATCCTTCTTGGGGGTGGTAGCCCGTCCAAGGCATCAGGAGGGCTAACGAGCTACTTCCTGGTCACGAGATTTGAAGGGAAACTGTAATCTTACACTCAGATCCTTCTTGGGGGTGATACCCCGACCAAGGCATCAGGAGGGCTATCGAGCTATTTCCTGGTCTCGAAATCTGGAGGGCAACTATGTTCTTACACTAAGATCCTTCTTGGGGGTGATACCCCGACCAAGGCATCAGGAGGGCTATCGAGCTATTTCCTGGTCTTGAGATCTGGAGGGCAACTATGCTCTTACACTAAGATCCTTCTTGGGGGTAGTAGCCCGACCAAGGTTTAAGGAGAGCTATCGAGCTATTTCCTGGTCTCGAGATCTAGAGGGCAACTATGCTCTTACACTTAGATCCTTCTTGGGGGTGGTAGCCCGACCAAGGCATCTGGAGGGCTATCGAGCTATTTCCTGGTCTCGAGATCTGGAGGGCAACTATGCTCTTACACTTAGATCCTTCTTGGGAGTGGTCCGACCAAGGCATCTGGAGGGCTATCGAGCTATTTCCTGGTCTCGAGATCTGGAGGGCAACTATGCTCTTACACTTAAATCCTTCTTGGGGGTGGTAGCCCGACCAAGGCATCAGGAGGGCTATCGAGCTATTTTCTGGTCTCGAGATCTGGAGGGCAACTATGCTCTTACACTCAGATCCTTCTTGGGGGTGGTAGCCCGACCAAGGCATCAGGAGGGCTATCGAGCTATTTCCTGGTCTCGAGATCTGGAGGGCAACTATGCTCTTACACTCAGATCCTTCTTGGGGGTGGTAGCCCGACCAAGGCATCAGGAGGGCTATCGAGCTATTTCCTGGTCCCGAGATCTGAAGGGAAACTATGCTCTTACACTCAGATCCTTCTTAGGGGTGATAACCCGACCAAGGCATCAGGAAGGCTATCGAGCTATTTCCTGGTCTCGAGATCTGGAGGGCAACTATGCTCTTACACTCAGATCCTTCTTGGGGTGGTAGCCCGACCAAGGCATCAGGAGGGCTATCGAGCTATTTCCTGGTCTCAAGATCTGGAGGGCAACTATGTTCTTACACTAAGATCCTTCTTGGGGGTGGTAGCCCGACCAAGGCATCAGGAGGGCTATCGAGCTATTTCCTGGTCTCGATATCTAGAAGGCAACTATGCTCTTACACTCAGATCCTTCTTGAGGGTGGTAGCCCGACCAAGGCATCAGGAGGGCTATCGAGCTATTTCCTGGTCTCGAGATCTGAAGGGAAACTATGCTATTACACTCAGATCCTTCTTGGGGGTGATACCCCGACCAAGGCATCAGGAGGGCTATCGAGCTATTTCCTGGTCTCGAGATCTAGAGGGCAACTATGTTCTTACACTAAGATCCTTCTTGGGGGTGGTAGCCCAACCAAGGCATCAGGAGGGCTATCGAGCTATTTCCTGGTCTTGAGATCTGGAGGGCAACTATGCTCTTACACTAAGATCCTTCTTGGGGGTAGTAGCCCGACCAAGGTTTAAGGAGAGCTATCGAGCTATTTCCTGGTCTCGAGATCTAGAGGGCAACTATGCTCTTACACTTAGATCCTTCTTGGGGGTGGTAGCCCGACCAAGGCATCTGGAGGGCTATCGAGCTATTTCCTGGTCTCGAGATCTGGAGGGCAACTATGCTCTTACACTTAGATCCTTCTTGGGGGTGGTAGCCCGACCAAGGCATCTGGAGGGCTATCGAGCTATTTCGTGGTCTCGAGATCTGGAGGGCAACTATGCTCTTACACTAAGATCCTTCTTGGGGGTAGTAGCCCGACCAAGGTTTAAGGAGAGCTATCGAGCTATTTCCTGGTGTCGAGATCTAGAGGGCAACTATGCTCTTACACTTAGATCCTTCTTGGGGGTGGTAGCCCGACCAAGGCATCTGGAGGGCTATCGAGCTATTTCCTGGTCTCGAGATCTGGAGGGCAACTATGCTCTTCCACTAAGATCCTTCTTGGGGGTGGTAACCCGACCAAGGCATCAGGAGGGCTATCGAGCTATTTCTTGGTCTTGAGACCCGGAGGGCAACTATGCTCTTACACCCTGATCCTTCTTGGGGGTGGTTGCCTGACCAAGGCATTATGAGGGCTATCGAGCTATTTCCTAGTCTCGAGATCTGAAGGGCAACTATTCTCTTACACTCAGATCCATCTTTGGGGTGGTAGCCCGACCAAGGCATCAGGAGGGCTATCGAGCTATTTCCTAGTCTCGAGATCTGGGGGGCAACTATGCTCTTACACTCAGATCCTTCTTGGGGGTGGTATCCCGTCCAAGGCATCAGGAGGGCTAACGAGCTACTTCCTGGTCACGAGATTTGAAGGGAAACTGTAATCTTACACTCAGATCCTTCTTGGGGGTGATACCCCGACCAAGGCATCATGAGGGCTATCGAGCTATTTCCTGGTCTCGAAATCTGGAGGGCAACTATGTTCTTACACTAAGATCCTTCTTGGGGGTGATACCCCGACCAAGGCATCAGGAGGACTATCGAGCTATTTCCTGGTCTTGAGATCTGGAGGGCAACTATGCTCTTACACTAAGATCCTTCTTGGGGGTAGTAGCCCGACCAAGGTTTAAGGAGAGCTATCGAGCTATTTCCTGGTCTCGAGATCTAGAGGGCAACTATGCTCTTACACTTAGATCCTTCTTGGGGGTGGTAGCCCGACCAAGGCATCTGGAGGGCTATCGAGCTATTTCCTGGTCTCGAGATCTGGAGGGCAACTATGCTCTTACACTTAGATCCTTCTTGGGAGTGGTCCGACCAAGGCATCTGGAGGGCTATCGAGCTATTTCCTGGTCTCGAGATCTGGAGGGCAACTATGCTCTTACACTTAGATCCTTCTTTGGGGTGGTAGCCCGACCAAGGCATCTGGAGGGCTATCGAGCTATTTCGTGGTCTCGAGATCTGGAGGGCAACTATGCTCTTACACTAAGATCCTTCTTGGGGGTAGTAGCCCGACCAAGGTTTAAGGAGAGCTATCGAGCTATTTCCTGGTGTCGAGATCTAGAGGGCAACTATGCTCTTACACTTAGATCCTTCTTGGGGGTGGTAGCCCGACCAAGGCATCTGGAGAGCTATCGAGCTATTTCCTGGTCTCGAGATCTGGAGGGCAACTATGCTCTTACACTTAGATCCTTCTTGGGGGTGGTAGCCCGACCAAGGCATCTGGAGGGCTATCGAGCTATTTCCTGGTCTCGAGATCTGGAGGGCAACTATGCTCTTCCACTAAGATCCTTCTTGGGGGTGGTAGCCCGACCAAGGCATCAAGTGCGCTATCGAGCTATTTCCTGGTCTCGAGATCTGGAGGGCATCTATGCTCTTACACTCAGATCCTTCTTAGGGATGGTAGATCGACCAAGGCATCAAGAGAGCTATCGAGCTATTTCCTGGTCTCGAGAACTGCAGGGAAACTATGCTTTTACACTCAGATCCTTCTTGAGGGTGGTAGCCCGACCAAGGCATCATAAGGGTTATCGAGCTATATCCTGGTCTCGAGATCTGGAGGGAAACTAAGCTCTTACACTCAGATCCTTCTTGAGGGTGGTAGCCCGACCAAGGCATCAGGAGGGCTATCAAGCTATTTCTTGGTCTTGAGACCCGGAGGGCAACTATGCTCTTACACCCTGATCCTTCTTGGGGGTGGTTATCTGACCAAGGCATTATGAGGGCTATCGAGCTATTTCCTAGTCTCGAGATCTGAAGGGCAACTATGCTCTTACACTCAGATCCTTCTTTGGGGTGGTAGCCCGACCAAGGCATCAGGAGGGCTATCGAGCTATATCCCAGTCTCGAGATCTGGGGGGCAACTATGCTCTTACACTCAGATCCTTCTTGGGGGTGGTAGCCCGTCCAAGGCATCAAGAGGGCTAACGAGCTACTTCCTGGTCTCGAGATTTGAAGGGAAACTATAATCTTACACTCAGATCCTTCTTGGGGGTGATACCCCGACCAAGGCATCAGGAGGGCTATCGAGCTATTTCCTGGTCTCGAGATCTGGAGGGCAACTATGTTCTTACACTAAGATCCTTCTTGGGGGTGATACCCCGACCAAGGCATCAGGAGGGCTATCGAGCTATTTCCTGGTCTCGAGATCTGGAAGGCAACTATTCTCTTACACTCAGATCCTTCTTGAGGGTGGTAGCCCGACCAAGGCATCAGGAGGGCTATCGAGCTATTTCTTGGTCTTGAGATCCGGAGGGCAACTATGCTCTTACACCCTGATCCTTCTTGGGGGTGGTTGACTGACCAAGGCATCATGAGGGCTATCGAGCTATTTTTATAGTCTCGAGATCTGGAGGGCAACTATGCTTTTACACTCAGATGCTTCTTTGGGGTGGTAGCCCGACCAAGGCATCAGGAGGGCTATCGAGCTATTTCCTAGTCTCGAGATCTGGGGGGCAACTATGCTCTTACACTCAAATCCTTCTTGAGGGTGGTAGCCTGACCAAGGCATCATGAGGGCTATCGAGCTATTTCCTGGTCTCGAGATCTGGAGGGCAACTATGCTCTTACACTCAGATCCTTCTTGGGGGTGGTAGCCCGACCAAGGCATCAGGATGGCTATCGAGCTATTTCCTGGTCCCGAGATCTGAAAGGAAACTATGGTCTTACACTCAGATCCTTCTTAGGGGTGATAACCCGACCAAGGCATCAGGAAGGCTATCGAGCTATTTCCTGGTCTCGAGATCTGGAGGGCAACTATGCTCTTACACTCAGATCCTTCTTGGGGGTGGTAGCCCGACCAAGGCATCAGGAGGGCTATCGAGCTATTTCCTGGTCACGAGATCTGAAGGGAAACTATGCTCTTACACTCAGGTCCTTCTTAGGGGAGATAACCCGACCAAGGCATCAGGAAGGCTATCGAGCTATTTCCTGGTCTCGAGATCTGGAGGGCAACTATGCTCTTACACTCAGATCCTTCTTGGGGGTGGTAGCCCGACCAAGGCATTAGGAGGGCTATCGCGCTATTTCCTGGTCTCGAGATCTGAAGGGAAACTATGCTCTTACACTCAGATCCTTCTTGGGGGTGATACCCCGACCAAGGCATCAGGAGGGCTATCGAGCTATTTCCTGGTCTCGAGATCTGGAGGGCAACTATGTTCTTACACTAAGATCCTTCTTGGGGGTGATACCCCGACCAAGGCATCAGGAGGGCTATCGAGCTATTTCCTGGTCTCGAGATCTGGAGGGCAACTATGCTCTTACACTCAGATCCTTCTTGAGGGTGGTAGCCCGACCAAGGCATCAGGAGGGCTATCGAGCTATTTCTTGGTCTTGAGATCCGGAGGGCAACTATGCTCTTACACCCTGATCCTTCTTGGGGGTGGTTGCCTGACCAAGGCATCATGAGGGCTATCGAGCTATTTCCTAGTCTCGAGATCTGGAGGGCAACTATGCTTTTACGCTCAGATCCTTCTTTGGGGTGGTAGCCCCACCAAGGCATCAGGAGGGCTATCGAGCTATTTCCTAGTCTCGAGATCTGGGGGGCAACTATGCTCTTACACTCAGATCCTTCTTGGGGGTGGTAGCCCGTCCAAGGCATCAGGAGGGCCATCGAGCTATTTCCTGGTCTCGAGATTTGAAGGGAAACTATGCTCTTACACTCAGATCCTTCTTGGGGGTGATAGCCCGACCAAGGCGTCAGGAGGGCTATCGAGCTATTTCCTGGTCTTGAGATCTGGAGAGCAACTATGCTATTACACTCAGATCCTTCTTGGGGGTAATAGCCCGGCCGAGGCTTCAGGAGGGCTATCGAGCTATTTCCTGGTCTCAAGATTTGAAGGGAAATTATGCTCTTACACTCAGATCCTTCTTGGGAATGATAGCCCGACCAAGGCATCAGGAGGGCTATCGAGCTATTTCCTGGACTTGAGATCTAGAGGGCAACTTTGCTCTTACACTCAGATCCTTCTTGGGGGTAATAGCCTGACCAAGGCATCAGGAGGGATATCGAGCTATTTACTGGTCTCGAGATCTGGAGGGCAACTATGCTCTTACACTCAGATCCTTCTTTGGGGTGGTAGCCCGACCAAGGCATCAGGAGGCTATCGAGCTATTTCCTAGTCCGCGATCTGGGGGTAACTATGCTCTTACACTCAGATCCTTCTTGGGGGTGGTAGCCCGTCCAGGCATCAGGAGGGCTATCGAGCTATTTCATGGTCTCGAGATCTGGAGGGCAACTATGCTTTACACTCAGATCCTTCTTGGGGGTGTAGCCCGACCAAGGTCAGGAGGCTATCGAGCTATTTCCTGGTCTCGAGATCTATAGGCAACTATGCTCTTACACTTAGATCCTTCTTGGGGTGGTAGCCCCCAAGGCATCTGGAGGCTATCGAGCTATTTCCTGGTCTCGAGATCGGAGGGCAACTATGCTCTTACACTAGATCCTTCTTGGGGGTGGTAGCCCGACCAAGGCATCAAGTGGCTATCGAGCTATTTCTGGTCTCGAGATCTGAGGGAACTATGCTCTTACACTCAGATCCTTCTTGGGGGTATACCCGACCAAGGTTTAGGAGGCTATCGAGCTATTTCGTGTCTCGAGATCTGGAGGGCAACTATGCTCTTACACTAATCCTTCTTGGGGGTAGTAGCCGACCAAGGTTTAGGAGAGCTATCGAGCTATTTCCTGTGTCGAGATCTGAGGGCAACTATGCTCTTACACTTAGATCCTTCTTGGGGTGGTAGCCCGACCAAGGCATCTGGAGGGCTATCGAGCTATTTCCTGGTCTCGAGATCTGGAGGGCAACTATGCTCTTACACTTAATCCTTCTTGGGGGTGGTAGCCCGACCAAGGCATCTGGAGGCTATCGAGCTATTTCCTGGTCTCGAGATCTGGAGGGCAACTATGCTCTCACACTAGATCCTTCTTGGGTGGTAGATCGACCAAGGCATCAAGAGCGCTATCGAGCTATTTCTTGGTCTCGAGAACTGGAGGGCAACTATGCTCTCACACTCAGAT
>CM065640.1:66761993-66824781 GCA_033220585.1 Dipteronia sinensis
TGCTCTTAACTCAGATCCTTCTTGGGGTGATACCCCACCAAGGCATCAGGAGGGCTATCGAGCTATTTCCTGGTCTCGAGATCTATAGGGCAACTATGCTCTTACCTTAGATCCTTTCTTGGGGGTGGTATCCCGACCAAGGCACAGGAGGGCTATCGAGCTATTTCCGGTCTCGAGGCTCTGGAAGGCAACTATGCCTTACACTTAGATCCTTCTTGGGTGGTAGCCGACCAAGGCATCAGGGCTATCGAGCTATTTCCTGGTCTCGAGATCTGGAGGACAACTATTCTTACACTAAGATCCTTCTTGGGGGTGGTAGCCCGACCAAGGCATCAAGGGCTACCGAGCTATTTCTGGTCTCAAGATCTGGAGGGCAACTATGCTCTTACACTCAGATCCTTCTTAGGGGTGGTAGATCGACAAAGGCATCAAGAGAGCTATCGAGCTATTTCCTGGTCTCGAGAACTGCAGGGAAACTATGCTCTTACACTCAGATCCTTCTTGAGGGTGGTAGCCCGACCAAGGCATCATAAGGGCTATCGAGCTATTTCCTAATCTCGAGACCTAGAGGGAAACTATGCTCTTACACTCAGATCCTTCTTAGAGGTGGTAGCCCGACCAAGGATTCAAGAGGGCTATCTAGCTATTTCCTGGTCTCGAGATCTGGAGGGCAACTATGCTCTTACACTCAGATCCTTCTTGAGGGTGGTAGCCTGACCAAGGCATCATGTGGACTATCGAGCTATTTCCTAGTCTCGTGATCTGGAGGGCAACTATGCTCTTACACTCATCCTTCTTGGGGGTGGTAGCCCGACCAAGGCATCAGGAGGGCTATCGAGCTATTTCCTGGTCTCGAGATCTGGAGGGCAACTATGCTCTTACACTCAGATCCTTCTTGGGGGTGGTAGCCCGACCAAGGCTTCAGGAGGGCTATCGAGCTATTTCCTGGTCTCGAGATCAGAAGGGAAACTATGCTCTTACACTCAGATCCTTCTTGGGGGTGATAACCCGACCAAGGCATCAGGAAGGCTATCGAGCTATTTCCTGGTCTCGAGATCTGGAGGGCAACTATGCTCTTACACTCAGATCCTTCTTGGGGGTGGTAGCCCGACCAAGGCATCAGGAGGGCTATCGAGCTATTTCCTGGTCTCGAGATCTGAAGGGAAACTATGCTCTTACACTCAGATCATTCTTGGGGGTGATACCCCGACCAAGGCATCAGGAGGGCTATCGAGCTATTTCCTGGTCTCTAGATCTGGAGGGCAACTATGCTCTTACACTAAGATCCTTCTTGGGGGTAGTAGCCCGACCAAGGTTTAAGGAGAGCTATCGAGCTATTTCCTGGTCTCGAGATCTAGAGGGCAACAATGTTCTTACACTTAGATCCTTTTTGGGGGTGGTAGCCCGACCAAGGCATCAAGTGGGCTATCGAGCTATTTCCTGGTCTCGAGATCTGGAGGGCAACTATGCTCTTACACTTAGATCCTTCTTGGGGGTGGTAGCCCGACCAAGGCATCTGGAGGGCTATCGAGCTATTTCCTGGTCTCGAGATCTAGAGTGCAACTATGCTCTTACACTCAGATCCTTCTTAGGGGTGGTAGATCGACCAAGGCATAAAGAGAGCTATCGAGCTATTTGCTGGTCTCGAGAACTGCAGGGAAACTATGCTCTTACACTCAGATCCTTCTTCAGGGTGGTAGCCCGACCAAGGCATCATAAGGGCTATCGAGCTATTTCCTAATCTCGAGACCTGGAGGGAAACTATGGTCTTACACTCAGATCCTTCTTAGAGGTGGTAGCCCGACCAAGGCATCAAGAGGGCTATCTAGCTATTTCCTGGTCTCGAGATCATGTGGGCAACTATGCTCTTACACTCAGATCCTTCTTGAGGGTGGTAGCCTGACCAAGGCATCATGTGGGCTATCGAGATATTTCCTGGTCTCGAGATCTGGAGGGCAACTATGCTCTTACACTCAGATCCTTCTTGGGGGTGGTAGCTCGACCAAGGCATCAGGAGGGCTATCGAGCTATTTCCTGGTCTCGAGATCTGGAGGGCAACTATGCTCTTACACTCAGATCCTTCTTGGGGGTGGTAGCCCGACCAAGGCATCAGGAGGGCTATCGAGCTATTTCCTGGTCTCGAGATCTGAAGGGAAACTATGCTCTTACACTCAGATCCTTCTTGGGGGTGATAACCCGACCAAGGAATCAGGAAGGCTATCGAGCTATTTCCTGGTCTCGAGATCTGGAGGGCAACTATGCTCTTACACTCAGATCCTTCTTGGGGGTGGTAGCCCGACCAAGGCATCAGGAGGGCTATCGAGCTATTTTCTGGTCTCGAGATATGAAGGGAAACTATGCTCTTACACTCAGATCCTTCTTGGGGGTGATACCCCGACCAAGGCATCAGGAGGGCTATCGAGCTATTTCCTGGTCTCGAGATCTGGAGGGCAACTATACTCTTACACTAAGATCCTTCTTGGGTGTAGTAGCCCGACCAAGGTTTAAGGAGAGCTATCGAGCTATTTCCTGGTCTCGAGATCTGGAGGGCAACTATGCTCTTACACTAAGATCCTTCTTGAGGGTGGTAGCCCGACCAAGGCATCAGGAGGGCTATCGAGCTATTTCATGGTCTAGAGATCTGGAGGGCAACTATGCTTTTACACTCAAATCCTTCTTGAGGGTGGTAGCCCGACCAAGGCATCAGGAGGGCTATCGAGCTATTTCCTGGTCTCGAGATCTGAAGGGAAACTATGCTCTTCGACTCAGATCCTTCTTGGGGGTGATACCCCGACCAAGGCATCAGGAAGGCTATCGAGCTATTTCCTGGTCTCGAGATCTAGAGGGCAACTATGCTCTTACACTTAGATCCTTCTTGGGGGTGGTAGCCCGACCAAGGCATCTGGAGGGCTATCGAGCTATTTCCTGGTCTCGAGATCTGGAGGGCAACTATGCTCTTACACTTAGATCCTTCTTGGGGGTGGTAGCCCGACCAATGCATCTGGAGGGCTATCGAGCTATTTCCTGGTCTCGAGATCTGGAGGGCAACTATGCTCTTACACTAAGATCCTTCTTGGGGGTGGTAGCCCGACCAAGGCATCAAGTGGGCTATCGAGCTATTTTCTGGTCTCGAGATCTGGAGGGCAACTATGCTCTTACACTCAGATCCTTCTTAGGGGTGGTAGATCGACCAAGGCATCAAGACAGCTATCGAGCTATTTCCTGGTCTCGAGAACTGCAGGGAAACTATGCTCTTACACTCAGATCCTTCTTGAGGGTGGTAGCCCGACCAAGGCATCATAAGGGCTATCGAGCTATTTCCTAATATCGAGACCTAGAGGGAAACTATGCTCTTACACTCAGATCCTTCTTAGAGGTGGTGGCCCGACCAAGGCATCAAGAGGGCTATCTAGCTATTTCCTGGTCTCAAGATCTGGAGGGCAACTATGCTCTTACACTCAGATCCTTCTTGAGGGTGGTAGCCTGACCAAGGCATCATGAGGGCTATCGAGCTATTTCCTAGTCTCGAGATCTGGAGGGCAACTATGCTCTTACACTCAGATCCTTCTTGGGGGTGGTAGCCCGACCAAGGCATCAGGAGGGCTATCGAGCTATTTCCTGGTCTCGAGATTTGAAGGGAAACTATGCTCTTACAATCAGATCCTTCTTGGGGGTGATAACCCGACCAAGGCATCAGGAAGGCTATCGAGCTATTTCCTGGTCTCGAGATCTGGAGGGCAACTATGCTCTTACACTCAGATCCTTCTTGGGGGTGTTAGCCCGACCAAGGCATCAGGAGGGCTATCGAGCTATTTCCTGGTCTCGAGATCTGAAGGGAAACTATGCTCTTACACTCAGATCCTTCTTGGGGGTGATACCCCGACCAAGGCATCAGGAGGGCTATCGAGCTATTTCCTGGTCTCGAGATCTGGAGGGCAACTATGCTCTTACACTAAGATCCTTCTTGGGGGTAGTAGCCCGACCAAGGTTTAAGGAGAGCTATCGAGCTATTTCCTGGTCTCGAGATCTAGAGGGCAACTATGCTCTTACACTTAGATCCTTCTTGGGGGTGGTAGCCCGACCAAGGCATCTGGAGGGCTATCGAGCTATTTCCTGGTCTCGAGATCTGGACAGCAACTATGCTCTTACACTTAGATCCTTCTTTGGAAGTGGTAGCCCGACTAAGGCATCTGGAGGGCTATCGAGCTATTTCCTGGTCTCGAGATCTGGAGGGCAACTATGCTCTTACACTTAGATCCTTCTTGGGGGTGCTAGCCCGACCAAGGCATCTGGAGGGCTATCGAGCAATTTCCTGGTCTCGAGATCTGGAGGGCAACTATGCTCTTACACTAAGATCCTTCTTGGGGGTGGTAGCCCGACCAAGGCATCAAGTGGGCTATCGAGCTATTTCCTGGTCTCGAGATCTGGAGGGCAACTATGCTCTTACACTCAGATCCTTCTTAGGGGTGGTAGATCGACCAAGGCATCAAGAGAGCTATCGAGCTATTTGCTGGTCTCGAGAACTGCAGGGAAACTATGCTCTTACACTCAGATCCTTCTTGAGGGTGGTAGCCCGACCAAGGCATCATAAGGGCTATCGAGCTATTTCCTAATCTCGAGACCTTGAGGGAAACTATGCTCTTACACTCAGATCCTTCTTAGAGGTGGTAGCCCGACCAAGGCATCAAGAGGGCTATCTAGCTATTTCCTGGTCTCGAGATCTGGAGGGCAACTATGCTCTTACACAAAGATCCTTCTTGGGTGTAGTAGGCCGACCAAGGTTTAAGGAGAGCTATCGAGCTATTTCCTGGTCTCGAGATCTGGAGGGCAACTATGCTCTTACACTAAGATCCTTCTTGGGGTGGTAGCCCGACCAAGGCATCAGGAGGGATATCGAGCTATTTCCTGGTCTCGAGATCTGGAGGGCAACTATGCTTTTACACTCAGATCCTTCTTGAGGGTGGTAGCCCGACCAAGGCATCAGGAGGGCTATCGAGCTATTTCTTGGTCTTGAGATCCGGAGGGCAACTATGCTCTTACACCCTGATCCTTCTTGGGGGTGGTTGCCTGACCAAGGCATCATGAGGGCTATCGAGCTATTTCCTAGTCTCGAGATCTGGAGGGCAACTATGCTCTTACACTCAGATCCTTCTTTGGGGTGGTAGCCCGACCAAGGCATCATAAGGGCTATCGAGCTATTTCCAAATCTCAAGACCTGGAGGGAAACTATGCTCTTACACTCAGATCCTTCTTAGATGTGGTAGCCCGACCAAGGCATCAAGAGGGCTATCTAGCTATTTCCTGGTCTCGAGATCTGGAGGGCAACTATGCTCTTACACTCAGATCCTTCTTGAGGGTGGTAGCCTGACCAAGGCATCATGAGGGCTATCGAGCTATTTCCTGGTCTCGAGATCTGGAGGGCAACTATGCTCTTACACTCAGATCCTTCTTGGGGGTGGTAGCCCGACCAAGGCATCCGGAGGGCTATCGAGCTATTTCCTGGTCTCGAGATCTGGAGGGCAACTATGCTCTTACACTCAGATCCTTCTTGGGGGTGGTAGCCCGACCAAGGCATCAGGAGGGCTATCGAGCTATTTCCTGGTCTCGAGATCTGAAGGGAAACTATGCTCTTACACTCAGATCCTTCTTGGGGGTGATACCCCAACCAAGGCATCAGGAGGGCTATCGAGCTATTTCCTAATCTCGAGACCTAGAGGGAAACTTTGCTCTTACACTCAGATCCTTCTTAGAGGTGGTAGCCCGACCAAGGATTCAAGAGGGCTATCTAGCTATTTCCTGGTCTCGAGATCTGGAGGGCAACTATGCTCTTACACAAAGATCCTTCTTGGGGGTAGTAGCCCAACCAAGGTTTAAGGAGAGCTATCGAGCTATTTCCTGGTCTCGAGATCTGGAGGGCAACTATGCTCTTACACTAAGATCCTTCTTGGGGGTGGTAGCCTGACCAAGGCATTAGGAGGGATATCGAGCTATTTCCTGGTCTCGAGATCTGGAGGGCAACTATGCTCTTACACTCAGATCCTTCTTGAGGGTGGTAGCCTGACCAAGGCATCATGAAGGCTATCGAGCTATTTCCTGGTCTCGAGATCTGGAGGGCAACTATGCTCTTACACTCAGATCCTTCTTGGGGGTGGTTGCCTGACCAAGGCATCATGAGGGCTATCGAGCTATTTCCTAGTCTCGAGATCTGGAGGGCAACTATGCTCTTACACTCAGATCCTTCTTTGGGGTGGTAGCCCGACCAAGGCATCAGGAGGGCTATCGAGCTATTTCCTAGTCTCGAGATCTGGGGGGCAACTATGCTCTTACACTTAGATCCTTTTTGGGGGTGGTAGCCCGTCCAAGGCATCAGGAGGGCTATCGAGCTATTTCCTGGTCTCGATATTTGAGGGGAAACTATGCCCTTACACTCAGATCCTTCTTGGGGGTGAGAGCCCGACCAATGCGTCAGGAGGGCTATCGAGCTATTTCCTGGTCTTGAGATCTGGAGAGCAACTATGCTATTACACTCAGATTCTTCTTGGGGGTAATAGCCCAGCCAAGGCTTCAGGAGGGCTATCGAGCTATTTCCTGGTCTCAAGATTTGAAGGGAAATTATGCTCTTACACTCAGATCCTTCTTTGGGGTGTTAGTCCGATCAAGGCATCAGGAGGGCTATCGAGCTATTTCCTAGTCTCAAGATCTGGGGGGCAACTATGCTCTTACACTCAGATCCTTCTTGGGGGTGATACCCCGACCAACGCATCAGGAGGGCTATCGAGCTATTTCCTGGTCCCGAGATCTGGAGGGCAACTAAGCTCTTACACTAAGATCCTTCTTGGGGGTAGTAGCCCGACCAAGGTTTAAGGAGTGCTATCGAGCTATTTCCTGGTCTCGAGATCTGGAGGGCAACTATGCTCTTACACTAAGATCCTTCTTGGGGGTGGTAGCCCGACCAAGGCATCAGGAGGGCTATCGAGTTATTTCATGGTCTCGAGATCTGGAGGGCAACTATGCTTTTACACTCAGATCCTTCTTGAGGGTGGTAGCCCGACCAAGGCATCAGGAGGGCTATCGAGCTATTTCCTGGTCTCGAGATATGAAGGGAAACTATGCTCTTCGACTCAGATCCTTCTTGGGGGTGATACCCCGACCAAGGCATCAGGAGGGCTATCGAGCTATTTCCTGGTCTCGAGATCTAGAGGGCAACTATGCTCTTACACTTAGATCCTTCTTGGGGGTGGTAGCACGACCAAGGCATCTGAAGGGCTATCGAGCTATTTCCTGGTCTCGAGATCTGGAGGGCAACTATGCTCTTACACTTAGATCCTTCTTGGGTGTGGTAGCCCGACCAAGGCATCTGGAGGGCTATCGAGCTATTTCCTGGTGTCGAGATCTGGAGGGCAACTATGCTCTTACACTAAGATCCTTCTTGGGGGTGGTAGCCCGACCAAGGCATCAAGTGGGCTATCGAGCTATTTTCTGGTCTCGAGATCTGGAGGGCAACTATGCTCTTACACTCAGATCCTTCTTAGGGGTGGTAGATCGACCAAGGCATGAAGAGAGCTATCGAGCTATTTCCTGGTCTCGAGAACTGCAGGGAAACTATGCTCTTACACTCAGATCCTTCTTGAGGGTGGTAGCCCGACCAAGGCATCATAAGGGCTATCGAGCTATTTCCTAATCTCGAGACCTAGAGGGAAACTATGCTCTTACACTTAGATCCTTCTTAGAGGTGGTGGCCCGACCAAGGCATCAAGAGGGCTATCTAGCTATTTCCTGGTCTCGAGATCTGGAGGGCAACTATGCTCTTACACTCAGATCCTTCTTGAGGGTGGTAGCCTGACCAAGGCATCATGAGGGCTACCGAGCTATTTCCTAGTCTCGAGATCTGGAGGGCAACTATGCTCTTACACTCAGATCCTTCTTGGGGGTGGTAGCCCGACCAAGGCATCAGGAGGGCTATCGAGTTATTTCCTGGTCTCGAGATCTGGAGGGCAACTATGCTCTTACACTCAGATCCTTCTTGGGGGTGGTAGCCCGACCAAGGCATCAGGAGGGCTATCGAGCTATTTCCTGGTCTCGAGATTTGAAGGAAAACTATGCTCTTACAATCAGATCCTTCTTGGGGGTGATAACCCGACCAAGGCATCAGGAAGGCTATCGAGCTATTTCCTGGTCTCGAGATCTGGAGGGCAACTATGCTCTTACACTCAGATCCTTCTTGGGGGTGGTAGCCCGACCAAGGCATCAGGAGGGCTATCGAGCTATTTCCTGGTCTCGAGATCTGAAGGGAAACTATGCTCTTACACTCAGATCCTTCTTGGGGGTGATACCCCGACCAAGGCATCAGGAGGGCTATCGAGCTATTTCCTGGTCTCGAGATCTGGAGGGCAACTATGCTCTTACACAAAGATCCTTCTTGGGGGTAGTAGCCCAACCAAGGTTTAAGGAGAGCTATCGAGCTATTTCCTGGTCTCGAGATCTGGAGGGCAACTATGCTCTTACACTAAGATCCTTCTTGGGGGTGGTAGCCCGACCAAGGCATCAGGAGGGATATCGAGCTATTTCCTGGTCTTGAGATCTGGAGGGCAACTATGCTCTTACACTCAGATCCTTCTTGAGGGTGGTAGCCCGACCAAGGCATCAGGAGGGCTATCGAGCTATTTCTTGGTCTTGAGATCCGGAGGGCAACTATGCTCTTACACCCTGATCCTTCTTGGGGGTGGTTGCCTGACCAAGGCATCATGAGGGCTATCGAGCTATTTCCTAGTCTCGAGATCTGGAGGGCAACTATGCTCTTACACTCAGATCCTTCTTTGGGGTGGTAGCCCGACCAAGGCATCAGGAGGGCTATCGAGCTATTTCCTAGTCTCGAGATCTGGGGGGCAACTATGCTCTTACACTTAGATCCTTTTTGGGGGTGGTAGCCCGTCCAAGGCATCAGGAGGGCTATCGAGTTATTTCCTGGTCTCGATATTTGAAGGGAAACTATGCCCTTACACTCAGATCCTTCTTGGGGGTGAGAGCCCGACCAAGGCGTCAGGAGGGCTATCGAGCTATTTCCTGGTCTTGAGATCTGGAGAGCAACTATGCTATTACACTCAGATTCTTCTTGGGGATAATAGCCCGGCCAAGGCTTCAGGAGGGCTATCGAGCTATTTCCTGGTCTCAAGATTTGAAGGGAAATTATGCTCCTACACTCAGATCCTTCTTTGGGGTGTTAGTCCGATCAAGGCATCAGGAGGGCTATCGAGCTATTTCCTAGTCTCAAGATCTGGGGGGCAACTATGCTCTTAAACTCAGATCCTTCTTGGGGGTGATACCCCGACCAAGGCATCAGGAAGGCTATCGAGCTATTTCCTGGTCTCGAGATCTGGAGGGCAACTATGCTCTTACACTAAGATCCTTCTTGGGGGTAGTAGCCCGACCAAGGTTTAAGGAGAGCTATCGAGCTATTTCCTGGTCTCGAGATCTGGAGGGCAACTATGCTCTTACACTAAGATCCTTCTTGGGGGGGTAGCCCGACCAAGGCATCAGGAGGGCTATCGAGCTATTTCATGGTCTCGAGATCTGGAGGGCAACTATGCTTTTACACTCAGATCCTTCTTGAGGGTGGTAGCCCGACCAAGGCATCAGGAGGGCTATCGAGCTATTTCCTGGTCTCGAGATCTGAAGGGAAACTATGCTCTTCGACTCAGATCCTTCTTGGGGGTAATAGCCCGACCAAGGCATCAAGAGGGCTATCGAGCTATTTCCTAGTCTCGAGATCTGGAGGGCAACTATGCCCTTACACTAAGATCCTTCTTAGGGGTAGTAGCCCGACCAAGGTTTAAGGAGAGCTATCGAGCTATTTCCTGGTCTCGAGATCTAGAGGGCAACTATGCTCTTACACTTAGATCCTTCTTGGGGGTGGTAGCCCGACCAAGGCATCTGGAGGGCTATCGAGCTATTTCCTGGTCTCGAGATCTGGAGGGCAACTATGCTCTTACACTTAGATCCTTCTTGGGGGTGGTAGCCCGACCAAGGCATCTGGAGGGCTATCGAGCTATTTCCTGGTCTCGAGATCTGGAGGGCAACTATGCTCTTACACTAAGATCCTTCTTGGGGGTGGTAGCCCGACCAAGGCATCAAGTGGGCTACCGAGCTATTTTCTGGTCTCGAGATCTGGAGGGCAACTATGCTCTTACACTCAGATCTTTCTTAGGGGTGGTAGATCGACCAAGGCATCAAGAGAGCTATCGAGCTATTTCCTGGTCTCGAGAACTGCAGGGAAACTATGCTCTTACACTCAGATCCTTCTTGAGGGTGGTAGCCCGACCAAGGCATCATAAGGGCTATCGAGCTCTTTCCTAATCTCGAGACCTAGAGGGAAACTATGCTCTTACACTCAGATCCTTCTTAGAGGTGGTGGCCCGACCAAGGTTTAAGGAGAGCTATCGAGCTATTTCCTGGTCTCGAGATCTAGAGGGCAACTATGCTCTTACACTTAGATCCTTCTTCGGGGTGGTAGCCCGACCAAGGCATCTGGAGGGCTATCGAGCTATTTCCTGGTCTCGAGATCTGGACAGCAACTATGCTCTTACACTTAGATCCTTCTTTGGAAGTGGTAGCCCGACCAAGGCATCTGGAGGGCTATCGAGCTATTTCCTGGTCTCGAGATCTGGAGGGCAACTATGCTCTTACACTAAGATCCTTCTTGGGGGTGGTAGCCCGACCAAGGCATCAAGTGGGCTATCGAGCTATTTCCTGGTCTCGACATCTGGAGGGCAACTATGCTCTTACACTCAGATCCTTCTTAGGGGTGGTAGATCGACCAAGGCATCAAGAGAGCTATCGAGCTATTTGCTGGTCTCGAGAACTGCAGGGAAACTATGCTCTTACACTCAGATCCTTCTTGAGGGTGGTAGCCCGACCAAGGCATCATAAGGGCTATCGAGTTATTTCCTAATCTCGAGACCTGGAGGGAAACTATGCTCTTACACTCAGATCCTTCTTAGAGGTGGTAGCCCGACCAAGGCATCAAGAGGGCTATCTAGCTATTTCCTGGTCTCGAGATCTGTAGGGCAACTATGCTCTTACACTCAGATCCTTCTTGAGGGTGGTAGCCTGACCAAGGCATCATGAGGGCTATCGAGCTATTTCCTAGTCTCGAGATCTGGAGGGCAACTATGCTCTTACACTCAGATCCTTCTTGGGAGTGGTAGCCCGACCAAGGCATCAGGAGGGCTATCGAGTTATTTCGTGGTCTCGAGATCTGGAGGGCAACTATGCTCTTACACTCAGATCCTTCTTGGGGGTGGTAGCCCGACCAAGGCATCAGGAGGGCTATCGAGCTATTTCCTGGTCTCGAGATTTGAAGGAAAACTATGCTCTTACAATCAGATCCTTCTTGGGGGTGATAACCCGACCAAGGCATCAGGAAGGCTATCGAGCTATTTCCTGGTCTCGAGATCTGGAGGGCAACTATGCTCTTACACTCAGATCCTTCTTGGGGGTGGTAGCCCGACCAAGGCATCAGGAGGGCTATCGAGCTATTTCCTGGTCTCGAGATCTGAAGGGAAACTATGCTCTTACACTCAGATCCTTCTTGGGGGTGATACCCCGACCAAGGCCTCAGGAGGGCTATCGAGCTATTTCCTGGTCTCGAGATCTGGAGGGCAACTATGCTCTTACACTAAGATCCTTCTTGGGGGTAGTAGCCCGACCAAGGTTTAAGGAGAGCTATCGAGCTATTTCCTGGTCTCGAGATCTAGAGGGCAACTATGCTCTTACACTTAGATCCTTCTTCGGGGTGGTAGCCCGACCAAGGCATCTGGAGGGCTATCGAGCTATTTCCTGGTCTCGAGATCTGGACAGCAACTATGCTCTTACACTTAGATCCTTCTTTGGAAGTGGTAGCCCGACCAAGGCATCTGGAGGGCTATCGAGCTATTTCCTGGTCTCGAGATCTGGAGGGCAACTATGCTCTTACACTAAGATCCTTCTTGGGGGTGGTAGCCCGACCAAGGCATCAAGTGGGCTATCGAGCTATTTCCTGGTCTCGACATCTGGAGGGCAACTATGCTCTTACACTCAGATCCTTCTTAGGGGTGGTAGATCGACCAAGGCATCAAGAGAGCTATCGAGCTATTTGCTGGTCTCGAGAACTGCAGGGAAACTATGCTCTTACACTCAGATCCTTCTTGAGGGTGGTAGCCCGACCAAGGCATCATAAGGGCTATCGAGTTATTTCCTAATCTCGAGACCTGGAGGGAAACTATGCTCTTACACTCAGATCCTTCTTAGAGGTGGTAGCCCGACCAAGGCATCAAGAGGGCTATCTAGCTATTTCCTGGTCTCGAGATCTGTAGGGCAACTATGCTCTTACACTCAGATCCTTCTTGAGGGTGGTAGCCTGACCAAGGCATCATGAGGGCTATCGAGCTATTTCCTAGTCTCGAGATCTGGAGGGCAACTATGCTCTTACACTCAGATCCTTCTTGGGAGTGGTAGCCCGACCAAGGCATCAGGAGGGCTATCGAGTTATTTCCTGGTCTCGAGATCTGGAGGGCAACTATGCTCTTACACTCAGATCCTTCTTGGGGGTGGTAGCCCGACCAAGGCATCAGGAGGGCTATCGAGCTATTTCCTGGTCTCGAGATTTGAAGGAAAACTATGCTCTTACAATCAGATCCTTCTTGGGGGTGATAACCCGACCAAGGCATCAGGAAGGCTATCGAGCTATTTCCTGGTCTCGAGATCTGGAGGGCAACTATGCTCTTACACTCAGATCCTTCTTGGGGGTGGTAGCCCGACCAAGGCATCAGGAGGGCTATCGAGCTATTTCCTGGTCTCGAGATCTGAAGGGAAACTATGCTCTTACACTCAGATCCTTCTTGGGGGTGATACCCCGACCAAGGCCTCAGGAGGGCTATCGAGCTATTTCCTGGTCTCGAGATCTGGAGGGCAACTATGCTCTTACACTAAGATCCTTCTTGGGGGTAGTAGCCCGACCAAGGTTTAAGGAGAGCTATCGAGCTATTTCCTGGTCTCGAGATCTAGAGGGCAACTATGCTCTTACACTTAGATCCTTCTTCGGGGTGGTAGGCCGACCAAGGCATCTGGAGGGCTATCGAGCTATTTCCTGGTCTCGAGATCTGGACAGCAACTATGCTCTTACACTTAGATCCTTCTTTGGAAGTGGTAGCCCGACCAAGGCATCTGGAGGGCTATCGAGCTATTTCCTGGTCTCGAGATCCGGAGGGCAACTATGCTCTTACACTAAGATCCTTCTTGGGGGTGGTAGCCCGACCAAGGCATCAAGTGGGCTATCGAGCTATTTCCTGGTCTCGACATCTTGAGGGCAACTATGCTCTTACACTCAGATCCTTCTTAGGGGTGGTAGATCGACCAAGGCATCAAGAGAGCTATCGAGCTATTTGCTGGTCTCGAGAACTGCAGGGAAACTATGCTCTTACACTCAGATCCTTCTTGAGGGTGGTAGCCCGACCAAGGCATCATAAGGGCTATCGAGTTATTTCCTAATCTCGAGACCTGGAGGGAAACTATGCTCTTACACTCAGATCCTTCTTAGAGGTGGTAGCCCGACCAAGGCATCAAGAGGGCTATCTAGCTATTTCCTGGTCTCGAGATCTGTAGGGCAACTATGCTCTTACACAAAGATCCTTCTTGGGGGTAGTAGCCCGACCAAGGTTTAAGGAGAGCTATCGAGCTATTTCCTGGTCTCGAGATCTGGAGGGCAACTATGCTCTTACACTAAGATCCTTCTTGGGGGTGGTAGCCCGACCAAGGCATCAGGAGGGATATCGAGCTATTTCCTGGTCTCGAGATCTGGAGGGCAACTATGCTTTTACACTCAGATCCTTCTTGAGGGTGGTAGCCCGACCAAGGCATCAGGAGGGCTATCGAGCTATTTCTTGGTCTTGAGATCCGGAGGGCAACTATGCTCTTACACCCTGATCCTTCTTGGGGGTGGTTGCCTGACCAAGGCATCATGAGGGCTATCGAGCTATTTCCTAGTCTCGAGATCTGGAGGGCAACTATGCTCTTACACTCAGATCCTTCTTTGGGGTGGTAGCCCGACCAAGGCATCATAAGGGCTATCGAGCTATTTCCTAATCTCAAGACCTGGAGGGAAACTATGCTCTTACACTCAGATCCTTCTTAGATGTGGTAGCCCGACCAAGGCATCAAGAGGGCTATCTTGCTATTTCCTGGTCTCGAGATCTGGAGGGCAACTATGCTCTTACACTCAGATCCTTCTTGAGGGTGGTAGCCTGACCAAGGCATCATGAGGGCTATCGAGCTATTTCCTGGTCTCGAGATCTGGAGGGCAACTATGCTCTTACACTCAGATCCTTCTTGGGGGTGATACCCCGACCAAGGCATCAGGAGGGCTATCGAGCTATTTCCTGGTCTTGAGATCTGGAGGGCAACTATGCTCTTACACAAAGATCCTTCTTGGGGGTAGTAGCCCGACCAAGGTTTAAGGAGAGCTATCGAGCTATTTCCTGGTCTCGAGATCTGGAGGGCAACTATGCTCTTACACTAAGATCCTTCTTGGGGGTGGTAGCCCTACCAAGGCATCAGGAGGGATATCGAGCTATTTCCTGGTCTCGAGATCTGGAAGGCAACTATGCTTTTACACTCATATCCTTCTTGAGGGTGGTAGCCCGACCAAGGCATCAGGAGGGCTATCGAGCTATTTCTTGGTCTTGAGATCCGGAGGGCAACTATGCTCTTACACCCTGATCCTTCTTGGGGGTGGTTGCCGGACCAAGGCATCATGAGGGCTATCGAGCTATTTCCTAGTCTCGAGATCTGGAGGGCAACTATGCTCTTACACTCAGATCCTTCTTTGGGGTGGTAGCCCGACCAAGGCATCATAAGGGCTATCGAGCTATTTCCTAATCTCAAGACCTGGAGGGAAACTATGCTCTTACACTCAGATCCTTCTTAGATGTGGTAGCCCGACCAAGGCATCAAGAGGGCTATCTTGCTATTTCCTGGTCTCGAGATCTGGAGGGCAACTATGCTCTTACACTCAGATCCTTCTTGAGGGTGGTAGCCTGACCAAGGCATCATGAGGGCTATCGAGCTATTTCCTGGTCTCGAGATCTGGAGGGCAACTATGCTCTTACACTCAGATCCTTCTTGGGGGTGGTAGCCCGACCAAGGCATCAGGAGGGCTATCGAGCTATTTCCTGGTCTCGAGATCTGGAGGGCAACTATGCTCTTACACTCAGATCCTTCTTGGGGGTGGTAGCCCGACCAAGGCATCAGGAGGGCTATCGAGCTATTTCCTGGTCTCGAGATCTGAAGGGAAACTATGCTCTTACACTCAGATCCTTCTTGGGGGTGATACCCCGACCAAGGCATCAGGAGGGCTATCGAGCTATTTCCTGGTCTTGAGATCTGGAGGGCAACTATGCTCTTACACAAAGATCCTTCTTGGGGGTAGTAGCCCGACCAAGGTTTAAGGAGAGCTATCGAGCTATTTCCTGGTCTCGAGATCTGGAGGGCAACTATGCTCTTACACTAAGATCCTTCTTGGGGGTGGTAGCCCTACCAAGGCATCAGGAGGGATATCGAGCTATTTCCTGGTCTCGAGATCTGGAAGGCAACTATGCTTTTACACTCATATCCTTCTTGAGGGTGGTAGCCCGACCAAGGCATCAGGAGGGCTATCGAGCTATTTCTTGGTCTTGAGATCCGGAGGGCAACTATGCTCTTACACCCTGATCCTTCTTGGGGGTGGTTGCCTGACCAAGGCATCATGAGGGCTATCGATCTATTTCCTAGTCTCGAGATCTGGAGGGCAACTATGCTCTTACACTCAGATCCTTCTTTGGGGTGGTAGCCCGACCAAGGCATCTGGAGGGCTATCGAGCTATTTCCTAGTCTCGAGATCTGGGGGGCAACTAGGCTCTTACATTTAGATCCTTTTTGGGGGTGGTAGCCCATCCAAGGCATCAGGAGGGCTATCGAGCTATTTCCTGGTCTCGATATTTGAAGGGAAACTATGCCCTTATACTCAGATCCTTCTTGGGGGTGAGAGCCCGACCAAGGCGTCAGGAGGGCTATCGAGCTATTTCCTGGTCTTGAGATCTGGAGAGCAACTATGCTATTACACTCAGATTCTTCTTGGGGGTAATAGCCCGGCCAAGGCTTCAGGAGGGCTATCGAGCTATTTCCTGGTCTCAAGATTTGAAGGGAAATTATTCTCTTACACTCAGATCCTTCTTTGGGGTGTTAGTCCGATTAAGGCATCAGGAGGGCTATCGAGCTATTTCCTAGTCTCAAGATCTGGGGGGCAACTATGCTCTTACACTCAGATCATTCTTGGTGGTGGTAGCCCGTCCAAGGCATCAGGAGGGCTATCGAGCTATTTCCTGGTCTCGAGATTTGAAGGGAGACTATGCTCTTACAATCAGATCCTTCTAGGGGGTGATAACCCGACCAAGGCGTCAGGAGGGCTATCGAGCTATTTCTTGGTCTTGAGATCTGGAGAGCAACTATGCTATTACACTCAGATTCTTCTTGGGGGTAATAGCCTGGCCAAGGCTTCAGGAGGGCTATCGAGCTATTTCCTGGTCTCAAGATTTGAAGGAAACTTATGCTCTTACACTCAGATCCTTCCTTGAGGGTGGTAGCCCGACGAAGGCATCAGAAGGGCTATCGAGCTATTTCCTGGACTTGAGATCTAGAGGGCAGCTTTGCTCTTACACTCAGATCCTTCTTGGGGGTAATAGCCTAACCAAGGCATCAGAAGGGATATCGAGCTATTTACTGGTCTCGAGATCTGGAGGGCAACTATGCTCTTACACTCAGATCCTTCTTTGGGGTGGTAGCCCGACCAAGGCATCAGGAGGGCTATCGAGCTATTTCCTAGTCTCGAGATCTGGGGGGCAACTATGCTCTTACACTAAGATCCTTCTTGGGGGTGGTAGCCCGACCAAGGCATCAGGATGGCTATCTAGCTATTTCCTGGTCTCGAGATCTGGAGGGCAACTATGCTCTTACACTCAGATCCTTCTTGAGGGTGGTAGCCTGACCAAGGGATCATGAGGGCTATCGAGCTATTTCCTGGTCTCGAGATCTGGAGGGCAACTATGCTCTTACACTCAGATCCTTCTTGGGGGTGGTAGCCTGACCATGGCATCTGGAGGGCTATCGAGCTATTTCCTGGTCTTGAGATTTGAAGGGAAACTATGCTCTTACACTCAGATCCTTCTTGGGGGTGATAGACCGACCAAGGCGTCAGGAGGGCTATCGAGCTATTTCCTGGTCTTGAGATCTGGAGGGCAACTATGCTCTTACACTTAGATCCTTCTTGGGTGTGGTAGCCCGACCAAGGAATCAGGATGGCTATCGAGCTATTTCCTGGTCTAGAGATCTGGAGGGCAACTGTCTCTTACACTCAGATCCCTTTTGGGGGTGGTAGCCCGACCAAGGCATCAGGAGGGCTATCGAGCTATTTCCTGGTCTTGAGATCTGGAGGGCAACTATGCTCTTACACTCAGATCCTTCTTGGGGGTGGTAGCCCGACAAAGGCATCAGGAGGGCTATCGAGCTATTTCCTGGTCCCGAGATCTAGAGGTGAACTATGCTCTTACACTCAGATCCCTCTTGGGGGTGGTATCCCGACCAAGGCATAAGGAGGGCAATCGAGCTATTTCCTGGTCTCGACATCTGGAGGGAAACTATGCTCTTACACTCAGATCCTTCTTATGAGTGGTAGCCCGACCAAGGCATTAAGAGGGCTATCGAGCTATTTCCTGGTCTCGAGATCTGGAGGGCAACTATTCTCTTACACTCAGATCCTTCTTGAGGGTGGTAGCCCGACAAAGGCATCATGAGGGCTATCGATCTATTTCCTGGTCTCGAGATCCAGAGGGCAACTATGCTCTTACACCCAGATCCTTCTTGGGGTGGTTGCCCGACCAAGGCATCAGGAGGGCTATCGAGCTATTTCCTAATCTCGAGACCTGGAGGGAAACTATGCTCTTACACTCAGATCCTTCTTAGAGGTGGTAGCCCGACCAAGGCATCAAGAGGGCTATCTAGCTATTTCCTGGTCTCGAGATCTGGAGGGCAACTATGCTCTTACACTCAGATCCTTCTTGAGGGTGGTAGCCTGACCAAGGGATCATGAGGGCTATCGAGCTATTTCCTGGTCTCGAGATCTGGAGGGCAACTATGCTCTTACACTCAGATCCTTCTTGGGGGTGGTAGCCCGACCAAGGCATCAGGAGGGCTATCGAGCTATTTCCTGGTCTCGAGATCTGAAGGGAAACTATGCTCTTACACTCAGATCCTTCTTGGGGGTGATAACCCGACCAAGGCATCAGGAAGGCTATCGAGATATTTCCTGGTCTCGAGATCTGGAGGGCAACTATGCTCTTACACTCAGATCCTTCTTGGGGGTGGTAGCCGGACCAAGGCATCAGGAGGGCTATCGAGCTATTTCCTGGTCTCGAGATCTGAAGGGAAACTATGCTCTTACACTCAGATCCTTCTTGGGGGTGATACCCCGACCAAGGCATCAGGAGGGCTATCGAACTATTTCCTGGTCTCGAGATCTGGAGGGCAACTATGCTCTTACACTAAGATCCTTCTTGGGGGTGGTAGCCCGACCAAGGCATCAGGAGGGCTATCGAGCTATTTCTTGGTCTTGAGATCCGGAGGGCAACTATGCTCTTACACCCTGATCCTTCTTAGGGGTGGTTGCCTGACCAAGGCATTATGAGGGCTATCGAGCTATTTCCTAGTCTCGAGATCTGGAGGGCAACTATGCTCTTACACTCAGATCCTTCTTTGGGGTGGTAGCCCGACCAAGGCATCAGGAGGGCTATCGAGCTATTTCCTAGTCTCGAGATCTGGGGGGCAACTATGCTTTTACACTCAGATCCTTCTTGGGGGTGGTAGCCCATCCAAGGCATCAGGAGGGCTATCGAGCTATTTCCTGGTCTCGAGATTTGAAGGGAAACTATGCTCTTACACTCAGATCCTTCTTGGGGGTGATAGCCCGACCAAGGCGTCATGAGGGCTATCGAGCTATTTCCTGGTCTTGAGATCTGGAGAGCAACTATGCTATTACTCTCAGATCCTTCTTGGGGGTAATAGCCCGGCCAAGGCTTCAGGAGGGCTATCGAGCTATTTCCTGGTCTCTAGATTTGAAGGGAAATTATGCTATTACACTCAGATCCTTCTTGGGGGTGATAGCCCGACCAAGGCATCAGGAGGGCTATCGAGCTATTTCCTGGACTTGAGATCTGGAGGGCAATTTTGCTCCTACACTCAGATCCTTCTTGGGGGTAATAGCCTGACCAAGGCATCAGGAGGGCTATCGAGCTATTTACTGGTCTCGAGATCTGGAGGGCAACTATGCTCTTACACTCAGATCCTTCTTTGGGGTGGTAGCCCGACCAAGGCATCAGGAGGGCTATCGAGCTATTTCCTAGTCTCGAGATCTGGGGGGCAACTATGCTCTTACACTCAGATCCTTCTTGGGGGTGGTAGCCCGTCCAAGGCATCAGGAGGGCTATCGAGCTATTTCCTGGTCTCGAGATTTGAAGGGAAACTATGCTCTTACACTCATATCCTTCTTGGGGGTGATAGCCCGACCAAGGCATCAGGAGGGCTATCGAGCTATTTCCTGGTCTTTAGATCTGGAGAGCAACTATGCTCTTACACTCAGATCCTTCTTGGGGGTAATAGCCCGGCCAAGGCTTCAGGAGGGCTATCGAGCTATTTCCTGGTCTCGAGATCTGGAGGGCAACTTTGCTCTTAAACTCAGATCCTTCTTGGGGGTAATAGCCCGACCAAGGCATCAAGAGGGCTATCGAGCTATTTCCTAGTCTCGAGATCTGGAGGGCAACTATGCTCTTACACTAAGATCCTTCTTGGGGGTAGTAGCCCGACCAAGGTTTAAGGAGAGCTATCGAGCTATTTCCTGGTCTCGAGATCTAGAGGGCAACTATGCTCTTACACTTAGATCCTTCTTGGGGGTGCTAGCCCGACCAAGGCATCTGGAGGGCTATCGAGCTATTTCCTGGTCTCGAGATCTGGAGGGCAACTTTGCTCTTACACTTAGATCCTTCTTGGGGGTGGTAGCCCGACCAAGGCATCTGGAGGGCTATCGAGCTATTTCCTGGTCTCGAGATCTGGAGGGCAACTATGCTCTTACACTAAGATCCTTCTTGGGGGTAGTAGCCCGACCAAGGTTTAAGGAGAGCTATCGAGCTATTTCCTGGTCTCGAGATCTAGAGGGCAACTATGCTCTTACACTTAGATTCTTCTTGGGGGTGGTAGCCCGACTAAGGCATCTGGAGGGCTATCGAGATATTTCCTGGTCTTGAGATCTGGAGGGCAACTTTGCTCTTACACTCAGATCCTTCTTGGGGGTAATAGCCCGACCAAGGCATCAGGAGGGCTATCGAGCTATTTCCTGGTCTCGAGATCTGGGGGGCAACTATGCTCTTACACTCAGATCCTTCTTGGGGGTGGTAGCCCGACCAAGGAATGAGGAAGGCTATCGAGCTATTTCCTGGTCTCAAGAACTAGAGGGCAACTTTCCTATTACACTCAGATCCTTCTTGGGGGTAATAGCCCAGGCAAGGCTTCAGGAGGGCTATCGAGCTATTTCCTGGTCTCGAGATCTGGGGGGCAACTATGCTCTTACACTCAGATCCTTCTTGGGGGTGGTAGCCCGACCACGGAATCAGAAGGGCTATCGAGCTATTTCCTGGTCTTCGAGATCTGGAGGGCAACTATGCTCTTACACTCAGATCCTTCTTGGGAGTAATAGCCCGACCAAGGCATCAGGAGGGCTATCGAGCTATTTCCTGGTCTCTAGATCTGAAGGGAAACTATGCTCTTACACTCAGATCCTTCTTGGGGGTGATACCCCGACCAAGGCATCAGGAGGGCTATCGAGCTATTTCCTGGTCTCGAGATCTGGAGGGCAACTATGCTCTTACACTAAGATCCTTCTTGGGGGTGGTAGCCCGACCAAGGCATCAGGAGGGCTATCGAGCTATTTCTTGGTCTCGAGATCCGGAGGGCAACTATGCTCTTACACTCAGATCCTTCTTAGGGGTGGTAGCCTGACCAAGGCATTATGAGGCTATCGAGCTATTTCCTGGTCTCGAGATCTTGAGGGCAACTATGCTCTTACACTCAGATCCTTCTTGGGGTGGTAGCCCGACCAAGGCATCAGGAGGGCTATCGAGCTATTTCCTGGTCTCGAGATCTGGAGGGCAACTATGCTCTTACACTCAGATCCTTCTTGGGGGTGGTAGCCCGACCAAGGCATCAGGAGGGCTATCGAGCTATTTCCTGGTCTCGAGATCTGGAGGGAAACTATGCTCTTACACTCAGATCCTTCTTGGGGGTGATAGCCCGACCAAGGCATCAGGAGGGCTATCGAGCTATTTCCTGGTCTCGAGATCTGGAGGGCAACTATGCTCTTACACTCAGATCCTTCTTGGGGTGGTAGCCCGACCAAGGCATCAGGAGGGCTATCGAGCTATTTCCTGGTCTCGAGATCTTGAGGGCAACTATGCTCTTACACTCAGATCCTTCTTGGGGGTGGTAGCCCGACCAAGGCATCAGGAGGGCTATCGAGCTATTTCCTGGTCTCGAGATCTGGAGGGCAACTATGCTCTTACACTCAGATCCTTCTTGGGGTGGTAGCCCGACCAAGGCATCAGGAGGGCTATCGAGCTATTTCCTGGTCTCGAGATCTGGAGGGCAACTATGCTCTTACACTCAGATCCTTCTTGGGGTGGTAGCCCGACCAAGGCATCAGGAGGGCTATCGAGCTATTTCCTGGTCTCGAGATCTGGAGGGCAACTATGCTCTTACACTCAGATCCTTCTTGGGGGTGGTAGCCCGACCAAGGCATCAGGAGGGCTATCGAGCTATTTCCTGGTCTCGAGATCTGGAGGGCAACTATGCTCTTACACTCAGATCCTTCTTGGGGGTGGTAGCCCGACCAAGGCATCAGGAGGGCTATCGAGCTATTTCCTGGTCTCGAGATCTGGAGGGCAACTATGCTCTTACACTCAGATCCTTCTTGGGGGTGGTAGCCCGACCAAGGCATCAGGAGGGCTATCGAGCTATTTCCTGGTCTCGAGATCTGGAGGGCAACTATGCTCTTACACTCAGATCCTTCTTGGGGGTGGTAGCCCGACCAAGGCATCAGGAGGGCTATCGAGCTATTTCCTGGTCTCGAGATCTGGAGGGCAACTATGCTCTTACACTCAGATCCTTCTTGGGGGGTGGTAGCCCGACCAAGGCATCAGGAGGCTATCGAGCTATTTCCTGGTCTCGAGATCTGGAGGGCAACTATGCTCTTACACTCAGATCCTTCTTGGGGGTGGTAGCCCGACCAAGGCATCAGGAGGGCTATCGAGCTATTTCCTGGTCTCGAGATCTGGAGGGCAACTATGCTCTTACACTCAGATCCTTCTTGGGGGTGGTAGCCCGACCAAGGCATCAGGAGGGCTATCGAGCTATTTCCTGGTCTCGAGATCTGGAGGGCAACTATGCTCTTACACTCAGATCCTTCTTGGGGGTGGTAGCCCGACCAAGGCATCAGGAGGGCTATCGAGCTATTTCCTGGTCTCGAGATCTGGAGGGCAACTATGCTCTTACACTCAGATCCTTCTTGGGGGTGGTAGCCCGACCAAGGCATCAGGAGGGCTATCGAGCTATTTCCTGGTCTCGAGATCTGGAGGGCAACTATGCTCTTACACTCAGATCCTTCTTGGGGGTGGTAGCCCGACCAAGGCATCAGGAGGGCTATCGAGCTATTTCCTGGTCTCGAGATCTGGAGGGCAACTATGCTCTTACACTCAGATCCTTCTTGGGGGTGGTAGCCCGACCAAGGCATCAGGAGGGCTATCGAGCTATTTCCTGGTCTCGAGATCTGGAGGGCAACTATGCTCTTACACTCAGATCCTTCTTGGGGGTGGTAGCCCGACCAAGGCATCAGGAGGGCTATCGAGCTATTTCCTGGTCTCGAGATCTGGAGGGCAACTATGCTCTTACACTCAGATCCTTCTTGGGGGTGGTAGCCCGACCAAGGCATCAGGAGGGCTATCGAGCTATTTCCTGGTCTCGAGATCTGAGGGCAACTATGCTCTTACACTCAGATCCTTCTTGGGGGTGGTAGCCCGACCAAGGCATCAGGAGGGCTATCGAGCTATTTCCTGGTCTCGAGATCTGGAGGGCAACTATGCTCTTACACTCAGATCCTTCTTGGGGGTGGTAGCCCGACCAAGGCATCAGGAGGGCTATCGAGCTATTTCCTGGTCTCGAGATCTGGAGGGCAACTATGCTCTTACACTCAGATCCTTCTTGGGGGTGGTAGCCCGACCAAGGCATCAGGAGGGCTATCGAGCTATTTCCTGGTCTCGAGATCTGGAGGGCAACTATGCTCTTACACTCAGATCCTTCTTGGGGGTGGTAGCCCGACCAAGGCATCAGGAGGGCTATCGAGCTATTTCCTGGTCTCGAGATCTGGAGGGCAACTATGCTCTTACACTCAGATCCTTCTTGGGGGTGGTAGCCCGACCAAGGCATCAGGAGGGCTATCGAGCTATTTCCTGGTCTCGAGATCTGGAGGGCAACTATGCTCTTACACTCAGATCCTTCTTGGGGGTGGTAGCCCGACCAAGGCATCAGGAGGGCTATCGAGCTATTTCCTGGTCTCGAGATCTGGAGGGCAACTATGCTCTTACACTCAGATCCTTCTTGGGGGTGGTAGCCCGACCAAGGCATCAGGAGGGCTATCGAGCTATTTCCTGGTCTCGAGATCTGGAGGGCAACTATGCTCTTACACTCAGATCCTTCTTGGGGGTGGTAGCCCGACCAAGGCATCAGGAGGGCTATCGAGCTATTTCCTGGTCTCGAGATCTGGAGGGCAACTATGCTCTTACACTCAGATCCTTCTTGGGGGTGGTAGCCCGACCAAGGCATCAGGAGGGCTATCGAGCTATTTCCTGGTCTCGAGATCTGGAGGGCAACTATGCTCTTACACTCAGATCCTTCTTGGGGGTGGTAGCCCGACCAAGGCATCAGGAGGGCTATCGAGCTATTTCCTGGTCTCGAGATCTGGAGGGCAACTATGCTCTTACACTCAGATCCTTCTTGGGGGTGGTAGCCCGACCAAGGCATCAGGAGGGCTATCGAGCTATTTCCTGGTCTCGAGATCTGGAGGGCAACTATGCTCTTACACTCAGATCCTTCTTGGGGGTGGTAGCCCGACCAAGGCATCAGGAGGGCTATCGAGCTATTTCCTGGTCTCGAGATCTGGAGGGCAACTATGCTCTTACACTCAGATCCTTCTTGGGGGTGGTAGCCCGACCAAGGCATCAGGAGGGCTATCGAGCTATTTCCTGGTCTCGAGATCTGGAGGGCAACTATGCTCTTACACTCAGATCCTTCTTGGGGTGGTAGCCCGACCAAGGCATCAGGAGGGCTATCGAGCTATTTCCTGGTCTCGAGATCTGGAGGGCAACTATGCTCTTACACTCAGATCCTTCTTGGGGGTGGTAGCCCGACCAAGGCATCAGGAGGGCTATCGAGCTATTTCCTGGTCTCGAGATCTGGAGGGCAACTATGCTCTTACACTCAGATCCTTCTTGGGGGTGGTAGCCCGACCAAGGCATCAGGAGGGCTATCGAGCTATTTCCTGGTCTCGAGATCTGGAGGGCAACTATGCTCTTACACTCAGATCCTTCTTGGGGGTGGTAGCCCGACCAAGGCATCAGGAGGGCTATCGAGCTATTTCCTGGTCTCGAGATCTGGAGGGCAACTATGCTCTTACACTCAGATCCTTCTTGGGGGTGGTAGCCCGACCAAGGCATCAGGAGGGCTATCGAGCTATTTCCTGGTCTCGAGATCTGGAGGGCAACTATGCTCTTACACTCAGATCCTTCTTGGGGGTGGTAGCCCGACCAAGGCATCAGGAGGGCTATCGAGCTATTTCCTGGTCTCGAGATCTGGAGGGCAACTATGCTCTTACACTCAGATCCTTCTTGGGGGTGGTAGCCCGACCAAGGCATCAGGAGGGCTATCGAGCTATTTCCTGGTCTCGAGATCTGGAGGGCAACTATGCTCTTACACTCAGATCCTTCTTGGGGGTGGTAGCCCGACCAAGGCATCAGGAGGGCTATCGAGCTATTTCCTGGTCTCGAGATCTGGAGGGCAACTATGCTCTTACACTCAGATCCTTCTTGGGGGTGGTAGCCCGACCAAGGCATCAGGAGGGCTATCGAGCTATTTCCTGGTCTCGAGATCTGGAGGGCAACTATGCTCTTACACTCAGATCCTTCTTGGGGGTGGTAGCCCGACCAAGGCATCAGGAGGGCTATCGAGCTATTTCCTGGTCTCGAGATCTGGAGGGCAACTATGCTCTTACACTCAGATCCTTCTTGGGGTGGTAGCCCGACCAAGGCATCAGGAGGGCTATCGAGCTATTTCCTGGTCTCGAGATCTGGAGGGCAACTATGCTCTTACACTCAGATCCTTCTTGGGGGTGGTAGCCCGACCAAGGCATCAGGAGGGCTATCGAGCTATTTCCTGGTCTCGAGATCTGGAGGGCAACTATGCTCTTACACTCAGATCCTTCTTGGGGTGGTAGCCCGACCAAGGCATCAGGAGGGCTATCGAGCTATTTCCTGGTCTCGAGATCTGGAGGGCAACTATGCTCTTACACTCAGATCCTTCTTGGGGGTGGTAGCCCGACCAAGGCATCAGGAGGGCTATCGAGCTATTTCCTGGTCTCGAGATCTGGAGGGCAACTATGCTCTTACACTCAGATCCTTCTTGGGGGTGGTAGCCCGACCAAGGCATCAGGAGGGCTATCGAGCTATTTCCTGGTCTCGAGATCTGGAGGGCAACTATGCTCTTACACTCAGATCCTTCTTGGGGGTGGTAGCCCGACCAAGGCATCAGGAGGGCTATCGAGCTATTTCCTGGTCTCGAGATCTGGAGGGCAACTATGCTCTTACACTCAGATCCTTCTTGGGGGTGGTAGCCCGACCAAGGCATCAGGAGGGCTATCGAGCTATTTCCTGGTCTCGAGATCTGGAGGGCAACTATGCTCTTACACTCAGATCCTTCTTGGGGGTGGTAGCCCGACCAAGGCATCAGGAGGGCTATCGAGCTATTTCCTGGTCTCGAGATCTGGAGGGCAACTATGCTCTTACACTCAGATCCTTCTTGGGGGTGGTAGCCCGACCAAGGCATCAGGAGGGCTATCGAGCTATTTCCTGGTCTCGAGATCTGGAGGGCAACTATGCTCTTACACTCAGATCCTTCTTGGGGGTGGTAGCCCGACCAAGGCATCAGGAGGGCTATCGAGCTATTTCCTGGTCTCGAGATCTGGAGGGCAACTATGCTCTTACACTCAGATCCTTCTTGGGGGTGGTAGCCCGACCAAGGCATCAGGAGGGCTATCGAGCTATTTCCTGGTCTCGAGATCTGGAGGGCAACTATGCTCTTACACTCAGATCCTTCTTGGGGTGGTAGCCCGACCAAGGCATCAGGAGGGCTATCGAGCTATTTCCTGGTCTCGAGATCTGGAGGGCAACTATGCTCTTACACTCAGATCCTTCTTGGGGGTGGTAGCCCGACCAAGGCATCAGGAGGGCTATCGAGCTATTTCCTGGTCTCGAGATCTGGAGGGCAACTATGCTCTTACACTCAGATCCTTCTTGGGGGTGGTAGCCCGACCAAGGCATCAGGAGGGCTATCGAGCTATTTCCTGGTCTCGAGATCTGGAGGGCAACTATGCTCTTACACTCAGATCCTTCTTGGGGGTGGTAGCCCGACCAAGGCATCAGGAGGGCTATCGAGCTATTTCCTGGTCTCGAGATCTGGAGGGCAACTATGCTCTTACACTCAGATCCTTCTTGGGGGTGGTAGCCCGACCAAGGCATCAGGAGGGCTATCGAGCTATTTCCTGGTCTCGAGATCTGGAGGGCAACTATGCTCTTACACTCAGATCCTTCTTGGGGGTGGTAGCCCGACCAAGGCATCAGGAGGGCTATCGAGCTATTTCCTGGTCTCGAGATCTGGAGGGCAACTATGCTCTTACACTCAGATCCTTCTTGGGGGTGGTAGCCCGACCAAGGCATCAGGAGGGCTATCGAGCTATTTCCTGGTCTCGAGATCTGGAGGGCAACTATGCTCTTACACTCAGATCCTTCTTGGGGGTGGTAGCCCGACCAAGGCATCAGGAGGGCTATCGAGCTATTTCCTGGTCTCGAGATCTGGAGGGCAACTATGCTCTTACACTCAGATCCTTCTTGGGGGTGGTAGCCCGACCAAGGCATCAGGAGGGCTATCGAGCTATTTCCTGGTCTCGAGATCTGGAGGGCAACTATGCTCTTACACTCAGATCCTTCTTGGGGGTGGTAGCCCGACCAAGGCATCAGGAGGGCTATCGAGCTATTTCCTGGTCTCGAGATCTGGAGGGCAACTATGCTCTTACACTCAGATCCTTCTTGGGGGTGGTAGCCCGACCAAGGCATCAGGAGGGCTATCGAGCTATTTCCTGGTCTCGAGATCTGGAGGGCAACTATGCTCTTACACTCAGATCCTTCTTGGGGGTGGTAGCCCGACCAAGGCATCAGGAGGGCTATCGAGCTATTTCCTGGTCTCGAGATCTGGAGGGCAACTATGCTCTTACACTCAGATCCTTCTTGGGGTGGTAGCCCGACCAAGGCATCAGGAGGGCTATCGAGCTATTTCCTGGTCTCGAGATCTGAGGGCAACTATGCTCTTACACTCAGATCCTTCTTGGGGGTGGTAGCCCGACCAAGGCATCAGGAGGGCTATCGAGCTATTTCCTGGTCTCGAGATCTGGAGGGCAACTATGCTCTTACACTCAGATCCTTCTTGGGGTGGTAGCCCGACCAAGGCATCAGGAGGGCTATCGAGCTATTTCCTGGTCTCGAGATCTGGAGGGCAACTATGCTCTTACACTCAGATCCTTCTTGGGGGTGGTAGCCCGACCAAGGCATCAGGAGGGCTATCGAGCTATTTCCTGGTCTCGAGATCTGGAGGGCAACTATGCTCTTACACTCAGATCCTTCTTGGGGGTGGTAGCCCGACCAAGGCATCAGGAGGGCTATCGAGCTATTTCCTGGTCTCGAGATCTGGAGGGCAACTATGCTCTTACACTCAGATCCTTCTTGGGGGTGGTAGCCCGACCAAGGCATCAGGAGGGCTATCGAGCTATTTCCTGGTCTCGAGATCTGGAGGGCAACTATGCTCTTACACTCAGATCCTTCTTGGGGGTGGTAGCCCGACCAAGGCATCAGGAGGGCTATCGAGCTATTTCCTGGTCTCGAGATCTGGAGGGCAACTATGCTCTTACACTCAGATCCTTCTTGGGGGTGGTAGCCCGACCAAGGCATCAGGAGGGCTATCGAGCTATTTCCTGGTCTCGAGATCTGGAGGGCAACTATGCTCTTACACTCAGATCCTTCTTGGGGGTGGTAGCCCGACCAAGGCATCAGGAGGGCTATCGAGCTATTTCCTGGTCTCGAGATCTGGAGGGCAACTATGCTCTTACACTCAGATCCTTCTTGGGGGTGGTAGCCCGACCAAGGCATCAGGAGGGCTATCGAGCTATTTCCTGGTCTCGAGATCTGGAGGGCAACTATGCTCTTACACTCAGATCCTTCTTGGGGTGGTAGCCCGACCAAGGCATCAGGAGGGCTATCGAGCTATTTCCTGGTCTCGAGATCTGGAGGGCAACTATGCTCTTACACTCAGATCCTTCTTGGGGGTGGTAGCCCGACCAAGGCATCAGGAGGGCTATCGAGCTATTTCCTGGTCTCGAGATCTGGAGGGCAACTATGCTCTTACACTCAGATCCTTCTTGGGGGTGGTAGCCCGACCAAGGCATCAGGAGGGCTATCGAGCTATTTCCTGGTCTCGAGATCTGGAGGGCAACTATGCTCTTACACTCAGATCCTTCTTGGGGGTGGTAGCCCGACCAAGGCATCAGGAGGGCTATCGAGCTATTTCCTGGTCTCGAGATCTGGAGGGCAACTATGCTCTTACACTCAGATCCTTCTTGGGGGTGGTAGCCCGACCAAGGCATCAGGAGGGCTATCGAGCTATTTCCTGGTCTCGAGATCTGGAGGGCAACTATGCTCTTACACTCAGATCCTTCTTGGGGGTGGTAGCCCGACCAAGGCATCAGGAGGGCTATCGAGCTATTTCCTGGTCTCGAGATCTGGAGGGCAACTATGCTCTTACACTCAGATCCTTCTTGGGGGTGGTAGCCCGACCAAGGCATCAGGAGGGCTATCGAGCTATTTCCTGGTCTCGAGATCTGGAGGGCAACTATGCTCTTACACTCAGATCCTTCTTGGGGGTGGTAGCCCGACCAAGGCATCAGGAGGGCTATCGAGCTATTTCCTGGTCTCGAGATCTGGAGGGCAACTATGCTCTTACACTCAGATCCTTCTTGGGGGTGGTAGCCCGACCAAGGCATCAGGAGGGCTATCGAGCTATTTCCTGGTCTCGAGATCTGGAGGGCAACTATGCTCTTACACTCAGATCCTTCTTGGGGGTGGTAGCCCGACCAAGGCATCAGGAGGGCTATCGAGCTATTTCCTGGTCTCGAGATCTGGAGGGCAACTATGCTCTTACACTCAGATCCTTCTTGGGGGTGGTAGCCCGACCAAGGCATCAGGAGGGCTATCGAGCTATTTCCTGGTCTCGAGATCTGGAGGGCAACTATGCTCTTACACTCAGATCCTTCTTGGGGGTGGTAGCCCGACCAAGGCATCAGGAGGGCTATCGAGCTATTTCCTGGTCTCGAGATCTGGAGGGCAACTATGCTCTTACACTCAGATCCTTCTTGGGGGTGGTAGCCCGACCAAGGCATCAGGAGGGCTATCGAGCTATTTCCTGGTCTCGAGATCTGGAGGGCAACTATGCTCTTACACTCAGATCCTTCTTGGGGTGGTAGCCCGACCAAGGCATCAGGAGGGCTATCGAGCTATTTCCTGGTCTCGAGATCTGGAGGGCAACTATGCTCTTACACTCAGATCCTTCTTGGGGGTGGTAGCCCGACCAAGGCATCAGGAGGGCTATCGAGCTATTTCCTGGTCTCGAGATCTGGAGGGCAACTATGCTCTTACACTCAGATCCTTCTTGGGGGTGGTAGCCCGACCAAGGCATCAGGAGGGCTATCGAGCTATTTCCTGGTCTCGAGATCTGGAGGGCAACTATGCTCTTACACTCAGATCCTTCTTGGGGGTGGTAGCCCGACCAAGGCATCAGGAGGGCTATCGAGCTATTTCCTGGTCTCGAGATCTGGAGGGCAACTATGCTCTTACACTCAGATCCTTCTTGGGGGTGGTAGCCCGACCAAGGCATCAGGAGGGCTATCGAGCTATTTCCTGGTCTCGAGATCTGGAGGGCAACTATGCTCTTACACTCAGATCCTTCTTGGGGGTGGTAGCCCGACCAAGGCATCAGGAGGGCTATCGAGCTATTTCCTGGTCTCGAGATCTGGAGGGCAACTATGCTCTTACACTCAGATCCTTCTTGGGGGTGGTAGCCCGACCAAGGCATCAGGAGGGCTATCGAGCTATTTCCTGGTCTCGAGATCTGGAGGGCAACTATGCTCTTACACTCAGATCCTTCTTGGGGGTGGTAGCCCGACCAAGGCATCAGGAGGGCTATCGAGCTATTTCCTGGTCTCGAGATCTGGAGGGCAACTATGCTCTTACACTCAGATCCTTCTTGGGGGTGGTAGCCCGACCAAGGCATCAGGAGGGCTATCGAGCTATTTCCTGGTCTCGAGATCTGGAGGGCAACTATGCTCTTACACTCAGATCCTTCTTGGGGGTGGTAGCCCGACCAAGGCATCAGGAGGGCTATCGAGCTATTTCCTGGTCTCGAGATCTGGAGGGCAACTATGCTCTTACACTCAGATCCTTCTTGGGGGTGGTAGCCCGACCAAGGCATCAGGAGGGCTATCGAGCTATTTCCTGGTCTCGAGATCTGGAGGGCAACTATGCTCTTACACTCAGATCCTTCTTGGGGGTGGTAGCCCGACCAAGGCATCAGGAGGGCTATCGAGCTATTTCCTGGTCTCGAGATCTGGAGGGCAACTATGCTCTTACACTCAGATCCTTCTTGGGGGTGGTAGCCCGACCAAGGCATCAGGAGGGCTATCGAGCTATTTCCTGGTCTCGAGATCTGGAGGGCAACTATGCTCTTACACTCAGATCCTTCTTGGGGGTGGTAGCCCGACCAAGGCATCAGGAGGGCTATCGAGCTATTTCCTGGTCTCGAGATCTGGAGGGCAACTATGCTCTTACACTCAGATCCTTCTTGGGGTGGTAGCCCGACCAAGGCATCAGGAGGGCTATCGAGCTATTTCCTGGTCTCGAGATCTGGAGGGCAACTATGCTCTTACACTCAGATCCTTCTTGGGGGTGGTAGCCCGACCAAGGCATCAGGAGGGCTATCGAGCTATTTCCTGGTCTCGAGATCTGGAGGGCAACTATGCTCTTACACTCAGATCCTTCTTGGGGGTGGTAGCCCGACCAAGGCATCAGGAGGGCTATCGAGCTATTTCCTGGTCTCGAGATCTGGAGGGCAACTATGCTCTTACACTCAGATCCTTCTTGGGGGTGGTAGCCCGACCAAGGCATCAGGAGGGCTATCGAGCTATTTCCTGGTCTCGAGATCTGGAGGGCAACTATGCTCTTACACTCAGATCCTTCTTGGGGGTGGTAGCCCGACCAAGGCATCAGGAGGGCTATCGAGCTATTTCCTGGTCTCGAGATCTGGAGGGCAACTATGCTCTTACACTCAGATCCTTCTTGGGGGTGGTAGCCCGACCAAGGCATCAGGAGGGCTATCGAGCTATTTCCTGGTCTCGAGATCTGGAGGGCAACTATGCTCTTACACTCAGATCCTTCTTGGGGGTGGTAGCCCGACCAAGGCATCAGGAGGGCTATCGAGCTATTTCCTGGTCTCGAGATCTGGAGGGCAACTATGCTCTTACACTCAGATCCTTCTTGGGGGTGGTAGCCCGACCAAGGCATCAGGAGGGCTATCGAGCTATTTCCTGGTCTCGAGATCTGGAGGGCAACTATGCTCTTACACTCAGATCCTTCTTGGGGGTGGTAGCCCGACCAAGGCATCAGGAGGGCTATCGAGCTATTTCCTGGTCTCGAGATCTGGAGGGCAACTATGCTCTTACACTCAGATCCTTCTTGGGGTGGTAGCCCGACCAAGGCATCAGGAGGGCTATCGAGCTATTTCCTGGTCTCGAGATCTGGAGGGCAACTATGCTCTTACACTCAGATCCTTCTTGGGGGTGGTAGCCCGACCAAGGCATCAGGAGGGCTATCGAGCTATTTCCTGGTCTCGAGATCTGGAGGGCAACTATGCTCTTACACTCAGATCCTTCTTGGGGGTGGTAGCCCGACCAAGGCATCAGGAGGGCTATCGAGCTATTTCCTGGTCTCGAGATCTGGAGGGCAACTATGCTCTTACACTCAGATCCTTCTTGGGGGTGGTAGCCCGACCAAGGCATCAGGAGGGCTATCGAGCTATTTCCTGGTCTCGAGATCTGGAGGGCAACTATGCTCTTACACTCAGATCCTTCTTGGGGGTGGTAGCCCGACCAAGGCATCAGGAGGGCTATCGAGCTATTTCCTGGTCTCGAGATCTGGAGGGCAACTATGCTCTTACACTCAGATCCTTCTTGGGGGTGGTAGCCCGACCAAGGCATCAGGAGGGCTATCGAGCTATTTCCTGGTCTCGAGATCTGGAGGGCAACTATGCTCTTACACTCAGATCCTTCTTGGGGGTGGTAGCCCGACCAAGGCATCAGGAGGGCTATCGAGCTATTTCCTGGTCTCGAGATCTGGAGGGCAACTATGCTCTTACACTCAGATCCTTCTTGGGGGTGGTAGCCCGACCAAGGCATCAGGAGGGCTATCGAGCTATTTCCTGGTCTCGAGATCTGGAGGGCAACTATGCTCTTACACTCAGATCCTTCTTGGGGGTGGTAGCCCGACCAAGGCATCAGGAGGGCTATCGAGCTATTTCCTGGTCTCGAGATCTGGAGGGCAACTATGCTCTTACACTCAGATCCTTCTTGGGGGTGGTAGCCCGACCAAGGCATCAGGAGGGCTATCGAGCTATTTCCTGGTCTCGAGATCTGGAGGGCAACTATGCTCTTACACTCAGATCCTTCTTGGGGGTGGTAGCCCGACCAAGGCATCAGGAGGGCTATCGAGCTATTTCCTGGTCTCGAGATCTGGAGGGCAACTATGCTCTTACACTCAGATCCTTCTTGGGGGTGGTAGCCCGACCAAGGCATCAGGAGGGCTATCGAGCTATTTCCTGGTCTCGAGATCTGGAGGGCAACTATGCTCTTACACTCAGATCCTTCTTGGGGGTGGTAGCCCGACCAAGGCATCAGGAGGGCTATCGAGCTATTTCCTGGTCTCGAGATCTGGAGGGCAACTATGCTCTTACACTCAGATCCTTCTTGGGGGTGGTAGCCCGACCAAGGCATCAGGAGGGCTATCGAGCTATTTCCTGGTCTCGAGATCTGGAGGGCAACTATGCTCTTACACTCAGATCCTTCTTGGGGGTGGTAGCCCGACCAAGGCATCAGGAGGGCTATCGAGCTATTTCCTGGTCTCGAGATCTGGAGGGCAACTATGCTCTTACACTCAGATCCTTCTTGGGGGTGGTAGCCCGACCAAGGCATCAGGAGGGCTATCGAGCTATTTCCTGGTCTCGAGATCTGGAGGGCAACTATGCTCTTACACTCAGATCCTTCTTGGGGGTGGTAGCCCGACCAAGGCATCAGGAGGGCTATCGAGCTATTTCCTGGTCTCGAGATCTGGAGGGCAACTATGCTCTTACACTCAGATCCTTCTTGGGGGTGGTAGCCCGACCAAGGCATCAGGAGGGCTATCGAGCTATTTCCTGGTCTCGAGATCTGGAGGGCAACTATGCTCTTACACTCAGATCCTTCTTGGGGGTGGTAGCCCGACCAAGGCATCAGGAGGGCTATCGAGCTATTTCCTGGTCTCGAGATCTGGAGGGCAACTATGCTCTTACACTCAGATCCTTCTTGGGGGTGGTAGCCCGACCAAGGCATCAGGAGGGCTATCGAGCTATTTCCTGGTCTCGAGATCTGGAGGGCAACTATGCTCTTACACTCAGATCCTTCTTGGGGGTGGTAGCCCGACCAAGGCATCAGGAGGGCTATCGAGCTATTTCCTGGTCTCGAGATCTGGAGGGCAACTATGCTCTTACACTCAGATCCTTCTTGGGGGTGGTAGCCCGACCAAGGCATCAGGAGGGCTATCGAGCTATTTCCTGGTCTCGAGATCTGGAGGGCAACTATGCTCTTACACTCAGATCCTTCTTGGGGGTGGTAGCCCGACCAAGGCATCAGGAGGGCTATCGAGCTATTTCCTGGTCTCGAGATCTGGAGGGCAACTATGCTCTTACACTCAGATCCTTCTTGGGGGTGGTAGCCCGACCAAGGCATCAGGAGGGCTATCGAGCTATTTCCTGGTCTCGAGATCTGGAGGGCAACTATGCTCTTACACTCAGATCCTTCTTGGGGGTGGTAGCCCGACCAAGGCATCAGGAGGGCTATCGAGCTATTTCCTGGTCTCGAGATCTGGAGGGCAACTATGCTCTTACACTCAGATCCTTCTTGGGGGTGGTAGCCCGACCAAGGCATCAGGAGGGCTATCGAGCTATTTCCTGGTCTCGAGATCTGGAGGGCAACTATGCTCTTACACTCAGATCCTTCTTGGGGGTGGTAGCCCGACCAAGGCATCAGGAGGGCTATCGAGCTATTTCCTGGTCTCGAGATCTGGAGGGCAACTATGCTCTTACACTCAGATCCTTCTTGGGGGTGGTAGCCCGACCAAGGCATCAGGAGGGCTATCGAGCTATTTCCTGGTCTCGAGATCTGAGGGCAACTATGCTCTTACACTCAGATCCTTCTTGGGGGTGGTAGCCCGACCAAGGCATCAGGAGGGCTATCGAGCTATTTCCTGGTCTCGAGATCTGGAGGGCAACTATGCTCTTACACTCAGATCCTTCTTGGGGGTGGTAGCCCGACCAAGGCATCAGGAGGGCTATCGAGCTATTTCCTGGTCTCGAGATCTGGAGGGCAACTATGCTCTTACACTCAGATCCTTCTTGGGGTGGTAGCCCGACCAAGGCATCAGGAGGGCTATCGAGCTATTTCCTGGTCTCGAGATCTGGAGGGCAACTATGCTCTTACACTCAGATCCTTCTTGGGGGTGGTAGCCCGACCAAGGCATCAGGAGGGCTATCGAGCTATTTCCTGGTCTCGAGATCTGGAGGGCAACTATGCTCTTACACTCAGATCCTTCTTGGGGGTGGTAGCCCGACCAAGGCATCAGGAGGGCTATCGAGCTATTTCCTGGTCTCGAGATCTGGAGGGCAACTATGCTCTTACACTCAGATCCTTCTTGGGGGTGGTAGCCCGACCAAGGCATCAGGAGGGCTATCGAGCTATTTCCTGGTCTCGAGATCTGGAGGGCAACTATGCTCTTACACTCAGATCCTTCTTGGGGGTGGTAGCCCGACCAAGGCATCAGGAGGGCTATCGAGCTATTTCCTGGTCTCGAGATCTGGAGGGCAACTATGCTCTTACACTCAGATCCTTCTTGGGGGTGGTAGCCCGACCAAGGCATCAGGAGGGCTATCGAGCTATTTCCTGGTCTCGAGATCTGGAGGGCAACTATGCTCTTACACTCAGATCCTTCTTGGGGGTGGTAGCCCGACCAAGGCATCAGGAGGGCTATCGAGCTATTTCCTGGTCTCGAGATCTGGAGGGCAACTATGCTCTTACACTCAGATCCTTCTTGGGGGTGGTAGCCCGACCAAGGCATCAGGAGGGCTATCGAGCTATTTCCTGGTCTCGAGATCTGGAGGGCAACTATGCTCTTACACTCAGATCCTTCTTGGGGGTGGTAGCCCGACCAAGGCATCAGGAGGGCTATCGAGCTATTTCCTGGTCTCGAGATCTGGAGGGCAACTATGCTCTTACACTCAGATCCTTCTTGGGGGTGGTAGCCCGACCAAGGCATCAGGAGGGCTATCGAGCTATTTCCTGGTCTCGAGATCTGAGGGCAACTATGCTCTTACACTCAGATCCTTCTTGGGGGTGGTAGCCCGACCAAGGCATCAGGAGGGCTATCGAGCTATTTCCTGGTCTCGAGATCTGGAGGGCAACTATGCTCTTACACTCAGATCCTTCTTGAGGGGTGGTAGCCCGACCAAGGCATCAGGAGGGCTATCGAGCTATTTCCTGGTCTCGAGATCTGGAGGGCAACTATGCTCTTACACTCAGATCCTTCTGGGGGTGGTAGCCCGACCAAGGCATCAGGAGGGCTATCGAGCTATTTCCTGGTCTCGAGATCTGGAGGGCAACTATGCTCTTACACTCAGATCCTTCTTGGGGGTGGTAGCCCGACCAAGGCATCAGGAGGGCTATCGAGCTATTTCCTGGTCTCGAGATCTGGAGGGCAACTATGCTCTTACACTCAGATCCTTCTTGGGGTGGTAGCCCGACCAAGGCATCAGGAGGGCTATCGAGCTATTTCCTGGTCTCGAGATCTGGAGGCAACTATGCTCTTACACTCAGATCCTTCTTGGGGTGGTAGCCCGACCAAGGCATCAGGAGGCTATCGAGCTATTTCCTGGTCTCGAGATCTGGAGGGCAACTATGCTCTTACACTCAGATCCTTCTTGGGGTGGTAGCCCGACCAAGGCATCAGGAGGGCTATCGAGCTATTTCCTGGTCTCGAGATCTGGAGGGCAACTATGCTCTTACACTCAGATCCTTCTTGGGGGTGGTAGCCCGACCAAGGCATCAGGAGGGCTATCGAGCTATTTCCTGGTCTCGAGATCTGGAGGGCAACTATGCTCTTACACTCAGATCCTTCTTGGGGTGGTAGCCCGACCAAGGCATCAGGAGGGCTATCGAGCTATTTCCTGGTCTCGAGATCTGGAGGGCAACTATGCTCTTACACTCAGATCCTTCTTGGGGTGGTAGCCCGACCAAGGCATCAGGAGGGCTATCGAGCTATTTCCTGGTCTCGAGATCTGGAGGGCAACTATGCTCTTACACTCAGATCCTTCTTGGGGGTGGTAGCCCGACCAAGGCATCAGGAGGGCTATCGAGCTATTTCCTGGTCTCGAGATCTGGAGGGCAACTATGCTCTTACACTCAGATCCTTCTTGGGGGTGGTAGCCCGACCAAGGCATCAGGAGGGCTATCGAGCTATTTCCTGGTCTCGAGATCTGGAGGGCAAACTATGCTCTTACACTCAGATCCTTCTTGGGGGTGGTAGCCCGACCAAGGCATCAGGAGGGCTATCGAGCTATTTCCTGGTCTCGAGATCTGGAGGGCAACTATGCTCTTACACTCAGATCCTTCTTGGGGGTGGTAGCCCGACCAAGGCATCAGGAGGGCTATCGAGCTATTTCCTGGTCTCGAGATCTGGAGGGCAACTATGCTCTTACACTCAGATCCTTCTTGGGGTGGTAGCCCGACCAAGGCATCAGGAGGGCTATCGAGCTATTTCCTGGTCTCGAGATCTGGAGGGCAACTATGCTCTTACACTCAGATCCTTCTTGGGGTGGTAGCCCGACCAAGGCATCAGGAGGGCTATCGAGCTATTTCCTGGTCTCGAGATCTGGAGGGCAACTATGCTCTTACACTCAGATCCTTCTTGGGGGTGGTAGCCCGACCAAGGCATCAGGAGGGCTATCGAGCTATTTCCTGGTCTCGAGATCTGAAGGGCAACTATGCTCTTACACTCAGATCCTTCTTGGGGTGGTAACCCGACCAAGGCATCAGGAGGGCTATCGAGCTATTTCCTGGTCTCGAGATCTGGAGGGCAACTATGCTCTTACACTCAGATCCTTCTTGGGGGTGGTAGCCCGACCAAGGCATCAGGAGGGCTATCGAGCTATTTCCTGGTCTCGAGATCTGAGGGCAACTATGCTCTTACACTCAGATCCTTCTTGGGGGTGGATAGCCCGACCAAGGCATCAGGAGGGCTATCGAGCTATTTCCTGGTCTCGAGATCTGGAGGGCAACTATGCTCTTACACTCAGATCCTTCTTGGGGGTGAGTACCCGACCAAGGCATCAGGAGGGCTATCGAGCTATTTCCTGGTCTCGAGATCTGGAGGGCAACTATGCTCTTACACTAAGATCCTTCTTGGGGTGGTAGCCCGACCAAGGCATAAGGAGAGGCTATCGAGCTATTTCCTGGTCTCGAGATCTGGAGGGCAACTATGCTCTTACACTCAGATCCTTCTTGGGGGTGGTAGCCCGACCAAGGCATCAGGAGGGCTATCGAGCTATTTCCTGGTCTCGAGATCTGGAGGGCAACTATGCTCTTACACTCAGATCCTTCTTGGGGTGGTAGCCCGACCAAGGCATCAGGAGGGCTATCGAGCTATTTCCTGGTCTCGAGATCTGGAGGGCAACTATGCTCTTACACTCAGATCCTTCTTAGGGGGTGGTAGCCCGACCAAGGCATCAGGAGGGCTATCGAGCTATTTCCTGGTCTCGAGATCTGGAGGGCAACTATGCTCTTACACTCAGATCCTTCTTGGGGGTGGTAGCCCGACCAAGGCATCAGGAGGGCTATCGAGCTATTTCTGGTCTCGAGATCTGAGGGCAACTATGCTCTTACACTCAGATCCTTCTTGGGGGTGGTAGCCCGACCAAGGCATCAAGGGCTATCGAGCTATTTCCTGGTCTCGAGATCTGGAGGGAACTATGCTCTTACACTCAGATCCTTCTTGGGGGTGGTAGCCCGACCAAGGCATCAGGAGGGCTATCGAGCTATTTCCTGGTCTCGAGATCTGGAGGGCAACTATGCTCTTACACTCAGATCCTCTTGGGGGTGGTAGCCCGACCAAGGCATCAGGAGGGCTATCGAGCTATTTCCTGGTCTCGAGATCTGGAAGGCAACTATGCTCTTACACTCAGATCCTTCTTGGGGGTGGATAGCCCGACCAAGGCATCAGGAGGGCTATCGAGCTATTTCCTGGTCTCGAGATCTGGAGGGCAACTATGCTCTTACACTCAGATCCTTCTTGGGGGTGGTAGCCCGACCAAGGCATCAGGAGGGCTATCGAGCTATTTCCTGGTCTCGAGATCTGGAGGGCAACTATGCTCTTACACTCAGATCCTTCTTGGGGTGGTAGCCCGACCAAGGCATCAGGAGGGCTATCGAGCTATTTCCTGGTCTCGAGATCTGGAGGGCAACTATGCTCTTACACTCAGATCCTTCTTGGGGGTGGATAGCCCGACCAAGGCATCAGGAGGGCTATCGAGCTATTTCTGGTCTCGAGATCTGGAGGGCAACTATGCTCTTACACTCAGATCCTTCTTGGGGGTGGTAGCCCGACCAAGGCATCAGGAGGGCTATCGAGCTATTTCCTGGTCTCGAGATCTGGAGGGCAACTATGCTCTTACACTCAGATCCTTCTTGGGGTGGTAGCCCGACCAAGGCATCAGGAGGGCTATCGAGCTATTTCCTGGTCTCGAGATCTGGAGGGCAACTATGCTCTTACACTCAGATCCTTCTTGAGGGTGGTAGCCCGACCAAGGCATCAGGAGGCTATCGAGCTATTTCCTGGTCTCGAGATCTGGAGGGCAACTATGCTCTTACACTCAGATCCTTCTTGAGGGTGGTAGCCGACCAAGGCATCAGAGGGCTATCGAGCTATTTCTGGTCTCGAGATCTGGAGGGCAACTATGCTCTTACACTCAGATCCTTCTTTGGGGTGGTAGCCCGACCAAGGCATCAGGAGGGCTATCGAGCTATTTCCTGGTCTCGAGATCTGGAGGGCAACTATGCTCTTACACTCAGATCCTTCTTGGGGGTGGTAGCCCGACCAAGGCATCAGGATGGCTATCGAGCTATTTCCTGGTCTCGAGATCTGGAGGGCAACTATGCTCTTACACTCAGATCCTTCTTGGGGTGGTAGCCCGACCAAGGCTCAGGAGGCTATCGAGCTATTTTCCTGGTCTCGAGATCTGGAGGGCAACTATGTCTTACACTTAGATCCTTATTGGAGGTGGTAGCCCGACCAAGGCATCAGGAGGGCTATCGAGTATTCCTGGTCTCGAGATCTGGAGGGCAACTATGCTCTTACACTCAGATCCTTCTTGGGGGTGGTAGCCCGACCAAGGCATCAGGAAGGCCTATCGAGCTATTTCCTTGGTCTCGAGATCTTGAAGGGCAACTCTGCTCCTACACTCAGATCCTTCATTTGGGGGTTGATAGCCCGACCAAGGCCAAAAATTCCCAGGAGGGCTATCGAGCTCTTTCCTGGGTCTCGAGGATCTGCTTTGAAGGGCAACTATGCGTCTTACACTCAGATCCTTCTTGGGGGTGGTATACCCTGACCAAGGCATGCAGGAGGACTATCGAGCTATTTCCTGGTTCTCGAGATCTGGAGGGTCAACTATGCTCTACACTTAATATCCTTCTTGGGGGTAGGTAGCCCGACCACGGCTATCTAAGGAGAGTATCGAGCTATTTCCTGGTCTCGAGATCTGGAGGGCAACTATGCTCTTACACTCAGATCCTTCTTGGGGTGGTAGCCCGACCAAGGCATCAGGAGGGCTATCGAGCTATTTCCTGGTCTCGAGATCTGAGGGCAACTATGCTCTTACACTCAGATCCTTCTTGGGGTGGTAGCCCGACCAAGGCATCAGGAGGGCTATCGAGCTATTTCCTGGTCTCGAGATCTGGAGGCAACTATGCTCTTACACTCAGATCCTTCTTGGGTGGTAGCCCGACCAAGGCATCAGGAGGGCTATCGAGCTATTTCCTGGTCTCGAGATCTGGAGGGCAACTATGCTCTTACACTCAATCCTTCTTGGGGGTGGTAGCCCGACCAAGGCATCAGGAGGGCTATCGAGCTATTTCCTGGTCTCGAGATCTGGAGGGCAACTATGCTCTTACACTCAGATCCTTCTTGGGGTGGTAGCCCGACCAAGGCATCAGGAGGGCTATCGAGCTATTTCCTGGTCTCGAGATCTGGAGGGCAACTATGCTCTTACACTCAGATCCTTCTTGGGGGTGGTAGCCCGACCAAGGCATCAGGAGGGCTATCGAGCTATTTCCTGGTCTCGAGATCTGGAGGGCAACTATGCTCTTACACTCAGACCTTCTTGGGGTGGTAGCCCGACCAAGGCATCAGGAGGGCTATCGAGCTATTTCCTAGGTCTCGAGATCTGGAGGGAAACTATGCTCTTACACTCAGATCCTTCTTGGGGGTGGTAGCCCGACCAAGGCATCAGGAGGGCTATCGAGCTATTTCCTGGTCTCGAGATCTGGAGGGCAACTATGCTCTTACACTCAGATCCTTCTTGGGGGTGGTAGCCCGACCAAGGCATCAGGAGGGCTATCGAGCTATTTCCTGGTCTCGAGATCTGGAGGGCAACTATGCTCTTACACTCAGATCCTTCTTGGGGGTGGTAGCCCGACCAAGGCATCAGGAGGGCTATCGAGCTATTTCCTGGTCTCGAGATCTGGAGGGAAACTATGCTCTTACACTCAGATCCTTCTGGGGGTGGTAACCCGACCAAGGCATCAAGAAGGCTATCGAGCTATTTCCTGGTCTTCGAGATCTGGAGGGCAACTATGCTCTTACACTCAGATCCTTCTTGGGGTGGTAGCCCGACCAAGGCATCAGGAAGGGCTATCGAGCTATTTCCTGGTCTCGAGATCTGTAGGGCAACTATGCTCTTACACTCAGATCCTTCTTGGGGGTGGATAGCCCCGACCAAGGCATCAAGAGGGCTATCTAGCTATTTCCTGGTCTCGAGATCTGGAGGGCAACTATGCTCTTACACTCAGATCCTTCTTGAGGGTGGTAGCCTGACAAGGCATCAGGAGGGCTATCGAGCCTATTTCATGGTCTCGAGATCTGGAGGGCAACTATGCTCTTACACTCAGATCCTTCTTGAGGGTGGTAGCCCGACCAAGGCATCAGGAGGGCTATCGAGCTATTTCCTGGTCTCGAGATCTGAGGGGCAACTATGCTCTTACACTTAGATCCTTCTTGGGGTGGTAGCCCGACCAAGGCATCAGGAAGGCTATCGAGCTATTTCCTTACACTCAGATCCTTCTTGGGGGTGGTAGCCCGACCAAGGCATCAGGAGGGCTATCGAGCTATTTCCTGGTCTCGAGATCTGGAAGGGAAACTATGCTCTTACACTCAGATCCTTCTTGGGGGTGGTAGCCCGACCAAGGCATCAGGAGGGCTATCGAGCTATTTCCTGGTCTGAGATCTGGAGGGCAACTATGCTCTTACACTAGATCCTTCTTGGGGGTGGTAGCCCGACCAAGGCATCGGAGGGCTATCGAGCTATTTCCTGGTCTCGAGATCTGGAGGGCAACTATGCTCTTACACTTAGATCCTTCTTGGGGGTGGTAGCCCGACCAAGGCATCAGGAGGGCTATCGAGCTATTTCCTGGTCTCGAGATCTGAAGGGCAAACTATGCTCTTACACTCAGATCCTTCTTGGGGTTGGTAGCCCGACCAAGCATCAAGAGGGCTATCGAGCTATTTCCTAGGTCTCGAGATCTGGAGGGCAACTATGCTCTTACACTCAGATCCTTCTTGGGGGTGGTAGCCCGACCAAGGCATCAGGAGGGCTATCGAGCTATTTCCTGGTCTCGAGATCTGGAGGGCAACTATGCTCTTACACTCAGATCCTTCTTGGGGGTGGTAGCCGACCAAGGCATCAGGAGGGCTATCGAGCTATTTCCTGGTCTCGAGATCTGGAGGGCAACTATGCTCTTACACTCAGATCCTTCTTGGGGGTGGTAGCCCGACCAAGGCATCAGGAGGGCTATCGAGCTATTTCCTGGTCTCGAGATCTGGAGGGCAACTATGCTCTTACACTCAGATCCTTCTTGGGGGTTGGTAGCCCGACCAAGGCATCAGGAGGGCTATCGAGCTATTTCTGGTCTCGAGATCTGAAGGGAAACTATGCTCTTACACTCAGATCCTTCTTGGGGGTGATAACCCGACCAAGGCATCAGGAGGCTATCGAGCTATTTCCTGGTCTCGAGATCTGGAGGGCAACTATGCTCTTACACTCAGATCCTTCTTGGGGGTGGTAGCCCGACCAAGGCATCAGGAGGGCTATCGAGCTATTTCCTGGTCTCGAGATCTGGAGGGCAACTATGCTCTTACACTCAGATCCTTCTTGGGGGTGGTAGCCCGACCAAGGCATCAGGAGGGCTATCGAGCTATTTCCTGGTCTCGAGATCTGGAGGGCAACTATGCTCTTACACTCAGATCCTTCTTGGGGGTGGTAGCCCGACCAAGGCATCAGGAGGGCTATCGAGCTATTTCCTGGTCTCGAGATCTGGAGGGCAACTATGCTCTTACACTCAGATCCCTTCTTGGGGGTGGTAGCCCGACCAAGGCATCAGGAGGGCTATCGAGCTATTTCCTGGTCTCGAGATCTGGAGGGCAACTATGCTCTTCCACTCAGATCCTTCTTGGGTGTGGTAGCCCGACCCAGGCATCAGGAGGGCTATCGAGCTATTTCCTGGTCTCGAGATCTGGAGGGCAACTATGCTCTTACACTCAGATCCTTCTTGGGGGTGGTAGCCCGACCAAGGCATCAGGAGGGCTATCGAGCTATTTCCTGGTCTCGAGATCTGAAGGGCAACTATGCTCTTACACTCAGATCCTTCTTGGGGGTGTATACCCCGACCAAGGCCTTCAGGAGGGCTATCGAGCTATTTCCTGGTCTCGAGATCTGGAGGGCAACTATGCTCTTACACTAAGATCCTTCTTGGGGGTGGTAGCCCGACCAAGGCATCTAGAGGGCTATCGAGCTATTTCCTGGTCTCGAGATCTGGAGGGCAACTATGCTCTTACACTCAGATCCTTCTTGGGGTGGTAGCCCGACCAAGGCATCAGGAGGCTATCGAGCTATTTCCTGGTCTCGAGATCTGGAGGGCAACTATGCTCTTACACTCAGATCCTTCTTGGGGGTGGTAGCCCGACCAAGGCATCATGGAGGGCTATCGAGCTATTTCCTGGTCTCGAGATCTGGAGGGCAAACTATGCTCTTACACTCAGATCCTTCTTAGGGGGTGGTAGCACGACCAAGGCATCAGGAGGGCTATCGAGCTATTTCCTGGTCTCGAGATCTGGAGGCAACTATGCTCTTACACTCAGATCCTTCTTGGGGTGGTAGCCCGACCAAGGCATCAGGCTATCGAGCTATTTCCTGGTCTCGAGATCTGGGGCAACTATGCTCTTACACTCAGATCCTTCTTGGGGTGGTAGCCCGACCAAGGCATCAGGAGGGCTATCGAGCTATTTCCTGGTCTCGAGATCTGGAGGGCAACTATGCTCTTACACTCAGATCCTTCTTGGGGGTGGTAGCCCGACCAAGGCATCAGGAGGGCTATCGAGCTATTTCCTGGTCTCGAGATCTGGAGGGCAACTATGCTCTTACACTCAGATCCTTCTTGGGGTGGTAGCCCGACCAAGGCATCAGGAGGGCTATCGAGCTATTTCCTGGTCTCGAGATCTGGAGGGCAACTATGCTCTTACACTCAGATCCTTCTTGGGGGTGGTAGCCCGACCAAGGCATCAGGAGGGCTATCGAGCTATTTCCTGGTCTCGAGATCTGGAGGGCAACTATGCTCTTACACTCAGATCCTTCTTGGGGTGGTAGCCCGACCAAGGCATCAGAGGGCTATCGAGCTATTTCCTGGTCTCGAGATCTGAAGGGCAAACTATGCTCTTACACTCAGATCCTTCTTGGGGTGTGATAACCCCGACCAAGGCATCAGGAAGGCTATCGAGCTATTTCCTGGTCTCGAGATCTGGAGGGAACTATGCTCTTCCACTAGATCCTTCTTGGGGGTGGTAGCCCGACCAAGGCATCAGGAGGGCTATCGAGCTATTCCTGGTCTCCGATGATCTGAGGGCAACTATGCTTCTTACACTCAGATCCTTTCTTGGGGGTGGTAGCCCGACCAAGGCATCTGGAGGGCTATCGAGCTATTTCCTTGGTCTCGAGATCTGGAGGGCAACTATGCTCTTACACTAAGATCCTTCTTGGGGGTGGTAGCCCGACCAAGGCATCAGGTAGGCTATCGAGCTATTTCCTTGGTCTCGAGATCTGGAGGGCAACTATGCTCTTACACTACGATCCTTCTTGGGGGTGGTAGCCCGACCAAGGCATCAAGTGGGACTATCGAGCTATTTCTCGGTCTCGAGATCTGGAGGGAACTATGCTCTTACACTCTAGATCCTTCTTGGGGGTGGTAGCCCGGACCAAGGCATAGAGGGCTATCGAGCTATTTCCTCGGTCTCGAGACTAAGGGAAACTATGCTCTTACACTCAGATCCTTCTTGAGGGTGGTAGCCCGACCAAGGCATCAGACGGGCTATCGAGCTATTTCTGGTCTCGAGATCTGAGGGACACTATGCTCTTACACTCAGATCCTTCTTGAGGTGGTCGGCCTGACCAAGGCATCATGAGGGCTATCGAGCTATTTCCTGTCTCGCGGATTGGAGGGCAACTATGCTCTTACACTCAGATCCTTCTTGGGGTGGTAGCCCGACCAAGGCATCAGGAGGTCATCGAGCTATTTCCCCTGGTCTCGAGATCTGGAGGGCAACTAGCTCTTACACTCAGATCCTTCTTGGGGTGGTAGCCCGACCAAGGCATCAGAGGGCTATCGAGCTATTTCCTGGTCTCGAGATCTGGAGGGCAACTATGCTCTTACACTCAGATCCTTCTTGGGGTGGTAGCCCGACCAAGGCATCAGGAGGGCTATCGAGCTATTTCCTGGTCTCGAGATCTGGAGGGCAACTATGCTCTTACACTCAGATCCTTCTTGGGGGTGGTAGCCCGACCAAGGCATCAGAGGCTATCGAGCTATTTCCTGGTCTCGAGATCTGGAGGGCAACTATGCTCTTACACTCAGATCCTTCTTGGGGGTGGTAGCCCGACCAAGGCATCAGGAGGGCTATCGAGCTATTTCCTGGTCTCGAGATCTGGAGGGCAACTATGCTCTTACACTCAGATCCTTCTTGGGGGTGGTAGCCCGACCAAGGCATCAAGGGCTATCGAGCTATTTCCTGGTCTCGAGATCTGGAGGGCAACTATGCTCTTACACTCAGATCCTTCTTGGGGTGGTAGCCCGACCAAGGCATCAGGAGGGCTATCTAGCTATTTCCTTGGTCTCGAGATCTGGAGGGCAACTATGCTCTTACACTCAGATCCTTCTTGGGGGTGGTAGCCGACCAAGGCATCAGGAGGGCTACGAGCTAATTTCCTGGTCTCGAGATCTGGAGGGCAACTATGGCTCTGTACACTCAGATCCTTCTTGGGGGTGGATAGCCCGGACCAAGGCATCAAGAGGGCTATCGAGCTATTTCCTGGTCTCGAGATCTGGAGGGCAACTCTGCTCTTACACTCAGATCCTTCTTGGGGGTGTAGCCCGACCAAGGCATCAAGAGGGCTATCGAGCGTATTCCTGAGTCTCGAGATCTGGGAGGGCAACTATGTCTCTTACACTCAGATCCTTCTTGGGGGTGTAGCCCGACCAAGGCATCAGGAGAGGCTATCGAGCTATTTTCCTGGTCTCGAGATCTGAGGGCAACTATGCTCTTACACTCAGATCCTTCTTGGGGGTGCTAGCCCACCAAGGTCAGGAGGGCTATCGAGCTATTTCCTGGTCTCGAGATCTGGAGGGCAACTATGCTCTTACACTCAGATCCTTCTTGGGGGGTAGCCCGACCAAGGCATCAGGAGGTATCGAGCTATTTCCTGGTCTCGAGATCTGGAGGGCAACTATGCTCTTACACTCAGATCCTTCTTGGGGTGGTAGCCCGACCAAGGCATCAGGAGCTATCGAGCTATTTCCTGGTCTCGAGATCTGGAGGGCAACTATGCTCTTACACTCAGATCCTTCTTGGGGTGGTAGCCCGACCAAGGCATCAGGAGGGCTATCGAGCTATTTCCTGGTCTCGAGATCTGGAGGGCAACTATGCTCTTACACTCAGATCCTTCTTGGGGGTGGTAGCCCGACCAAGGCATCAGGAGGGCTATCGAGCTATTTCCTGGTCTCGAGATCTGGAGGGCAACTATGCTCTTACACTCAGATCCTTCTTGGGGGGTAGCCCGACCAAGGCATCAGGAGGGCTACGAGCTATTTCCTGGTCATCGAGATACTGCAGGGAAACTATGCTCTTACACTCAGATCCTTCTTGGGGGGTAGCCCGACCAAGGCATAAGGAAGGCTCTATCGAGCTATTTCCTGGTCTCGAGATCTCGAGGGCAACTATGCTCTTACACTCAGATCCTTCTTGGGGGTGGTAGCCCGACCACGGCATCAAGTGGGCTATCGAGCTATTTCCTGGTCTCGGACCTGTGAGGGCAACTATGCTCTTATCAACTAGATCCTTCTTGGGGGTGGTAAGCCCGACCAAGGCCTCAGGCAGGGCTATCGTAGCTATTTCCTGGTCTCGAGATCTGGAGGGCAACTTATGCTCTTACACTCAGCTCCTTCTTGGGGGTGGAAGCCGACCAAGGCATAAGGAGGGCTTCGAGCTATTTCCTGGTCTCGAGATCTGAAGGGAAACTATGCTCTTTACACTCAGATCTTCTTGGGGGTGATACCCCGACCAAGGCATCAGGAGGCTCATCGAGCTATTTCCTGGTCTCGAGATCTGGAGGGCAACTATGCTCTTACACTAAGATCCTTCTGGGGGTGGTAGCCCGGACCAAGGCATTCAGGAGGCTATCGAGCTATTTCCTGGTCTCGAGATCTGAGGGAAACTATGCTCTTACACTCAGGATCCTTCTTGGGGGTGATACCCGACCAAGGCATCAGGGGCTATCGAGCTATTCTCTGGTCTCGAGATCTGGAGGGCAACTATGCTCTTACACTTAGATCCTTCTTGGGGTGGTAGCCCGACCAAGGCATCAGGAGGGCTATGAAGCTATTCCTGGTCTCGAGATCTGAAGGGAAACTATGCTCTTACACTCAGATCCTTCTTGGGGTGATAACCCGACCAAGGCCTCAGGAGGGCTATCGAGCTATTCCTGGTCCGAGATCTGGAAGGGAACTATGCTCTTACACTCAGATCCTTCTTGGGGGTGAGTAGCCCGGACCAAGGCATAGGAGGGCTATCGAGCTATTTTCCTGGTCTCGAGATCTGGAGGGCAACTATGCTCTTACACTCAGATCCTTCTTGGGGTGGTAGCCCGACCAAGGCATCAGGAGGGCTATCGAGCTATTTCCTGGTCTCGAGATCTGGAGGGCAACTATGCTCTTACACTCAGATCCTTCTTGGGGTGGTAGCCCGACCAAGGCATCAGGAGGGCTATCGAGCTATTTCCTGGTCTCGAGATCTGGAGGGCAACTATGCTCTTACACTCAGATCCTTCTTGGGGGTGGTAGCCCGACCAAGGCATCAGGGGCTATCGAGCTATTTCCTGGTCTCGAGATCTGGAGGCAACTATGCTCTTACACTCAGATCCTTCTTGGGTGGTAGCCCGACCAAGGCATCAGGAGGGCTATCGAGCTATTTCCTGGTCTCGAGATCTGGAGGGCAACTATGCTCTTACACTCAGATCCTTCTTGGGGGTGGTACCCCAAGGCATCAGAGGGCTATCGAGCTATTTCCTGGTCTCGAGATCTGGGGCAACTATGCTCTTACACTCAGATCCTTCTTGGGGTGGTAGCCCGACCAAGGCATCAGGAGGGCTATCGAGCTATTTCCTGGTCTCGAGATCTGGAGGGCAACTATGCTCTTACACTCAGATCCTTCTTGGGGTGGTAGCCCGACCAAGGCATCAGGAGGCTATCGAGCTATTTCCTGGTCTCGAGATCTGGAGGGCAACTATGCTCTTACACTCAGATCCTTCTTGGGGTGGTAGCCCGACCAAGGCATCAGGAGGGCTATCGAGCTATTTCCTGGTCTCGAGATCTGGAGGGCAACTATGCTCTTACACTCAGATCCTTCTTGGGGTGGTAGCCCGACCAAGGCATCAGGAGGCTATCGAGCTATTTCCTGGTCTCGAGATCTGGAGGGCAACTATGCTCTTACACTCAGATCCTTCTTGGGGTGGTAGCCCGACCAAGGCATCAGGAGGGCTATCGAGCTATTTCCTGGTCTCGAGATCTGGAGGGCAACTATGCTCTTACACTCAGATCCTTCTTGGGGTGGTAGCCCGACCAAGGCATCAGGAGGGCTATCGAGCTATTTCCTGGTCTCGAGATCTGGAGGGCAACTATGCTCTTACACTCAGATCCTTCTTGGGGTGGTAGCCCGACCAAGGCATCAGGAGGGCTATCGAGCTATTTCCTGGTCTCGAGATCTGGAGGGCAACTATGCTCTTACACTCAGATCCTTCTTGGGGGTGGTAGCCCGACCAAGGCATCAGGAGGGCTATCGAGCTATTTCCTGGTCTCGAGATCTGGAGGGCAACTATGCTCTTACACTCAGATCCTTCTTGGGGTGGTAGCCCGACCAAGGCATCAGGAGGGCTATCGAGCTATTTCCTGGTCTCGAGATCTGGAGGGCAACTATGCTCTTACACTCAGATCCTTCTTGGGGTGGTAGCCCGACCAAGGCATCAGGAGGGCTATCGAGCTATTTCCTGGTCTCGAGATCTGGAGGGCAACTATGCTCTTACACTCAGATCCTTCTTGGGGTGGTAGCCCGACCAAGGCATCAGGAGGGCTATCGAGCTATTTCCTGGTCTCGAGATCTGGAGGGCAACTATGCTCTTACACTCAGATCCTTCTTGGGGTGGTAGCCCGACCAAGGCATCAGGAGGGCTATCGAGCTATTTCCTGGTCTCGAGATCTGGAGGGCAACTATGCTCTTACACTCAGATCCTTCTTGGGGGTGGTAGCCCGACCAAGGCATCAGAGGGCTATCGAGCTATTTCCTGGTCTCGAGATCTGGAGGGCAACTATGCTCTTACACTCAGATCCTTCTTGGGGGTGGTAGCCCGACCAAGGCATCAGGAGGGCTATCGAGCTATTTCCTGGTCTCGAGATCTGGAGGGCAACTATGCTCTTACACTCAGATCCTTCTTGGGGGTGGTAGCCCGACCAAGGCATCAGGAGGGCTATCGAGCTATTTCCTGGTCTCGAGATCTGGAGGGCAACTATGCTCTTACACTCAGATCCTTCTTGGGGGTGGTAGCCCGACCAAGGCATCAGGAGGGCTATCGAGCTATTTCCTGGTCTCGAGATCTGGAGGGCAACTATGCTCTTACACTCAGATCCTTCTTGGGGTGGTAGCCCGACCAAGGCATCAGGAGGGCTATCGAGCTATTTCCTGGTCTCGAGATCTGGAGGGCAACTATGCTCTTACACTCAGATCCTTCTTGGGGTGGTAGCCCCAAGGCATCAGGACTATCGAGCTATTTCCTGGTCTCGAGATCTGGAGGGCAACTATGCTCTTACACTCAGATCCTTCTTGGGGGTGGTAGCCCGACCAAGGCATCAGGAGGGCTATCGAGCTATTTCCTGGTCTCGAGATCTGGAGGGCAACTATGCTCTTACACTCAGATCCTTCTTGGGGTGGTAGCCCGACCAAGGCATCAGAGGGCTATCGAGCTATTTCCTGGTCTCGAGATCTGGAGGGCAACTATGCTCTTACACTCAGATCCTTCTTGGGTGGTAGCCCGACCAAGGCATCAGAGGGCTATCGAGCTATTTCCTGGTCTCGAGATCTGGAGGGCAACTATGCTCTTACACTCAGATCCTTCTTGGGGTGGTAGCCCGACCAAGGCATCAGGAGGGCTATCGAGCTATTTCCTGGTCTCGAGATCTGGAGGGCAACTATGCTCTTACACTCAGATCCTTCTTGGGGTGGTAGCCCGACCAAGGCATCAGGAGGGCTATCGAGCTATTTCCTGGTCTCGAGATCTGGAGGGCAACTATGCTCTTACACTCAGATCCTTCTTGGGGTGGTAGCCCGACCAAGGCATCAGGAGGGCTATCGAGCTATTTCCTGGTCTCGAGATCTGGAGGGCAACTATGCTCTTACACTCAGATCCTTCTTGGGGGTGGTAGCCCGACCAAGGCATCAGGAGGGCTATCGAGCTATTTCCTGGTCTCGAGATCTGGAGGGCAACTATGCTCTTACACTCAGATCCTTCTTGGAGGTGGTAGCCCGACCAAGGCATCAGAGGGCTATCGAGCTATTTCCTGGTCTCGAGATCTGGAGGGCAACTATGCTCTTACACTCAGATCCTTCTTGGGGTGGTAGCCCGACCAAGGCATCAGGAGGGCTATCGAGCTATTTCCTGGTCTCGAGATCTGGAGGGCAACTATGCTTACACTCAGATCCTTCTTGGGGGTGGTAGCCCGACCAAGGCATCAGGAGGGCTATCGAGCTATTTCCTGGTCTCGAGATCTGGAGGGCAACTATGCTCTTACACTCAGATCCTTCTTGGGGGTGGTACCCGACCAAGGCATCAGGAGGGCTATCAGCTATTTCTGGTCTCGAGATCTGGAGGGCAACTATGCTCTTACACTCAGATCCTTCTTGGGGGTGGTAGCCCGACCAAGGCATCAGGAGGGCTATCGAGCTATTCCTGGTCTCGAGATCTGGAGGGCAACTATGCTCTTACACTCAGATCCTTCTTGGGGGTGGTAGCCCGACCAAGGCATCAGGAGGGCTATCGAGCTATTCCTGGTCTCGAGATCTGGAGGGCAACTATGCTCTTACACTCAGATCCTTCTTGGGGGTGGTAGCCCGACCAAGGCATCAGGAGGGCTATCGAGTATTTCCTGGTCTCGAGATCTGGAGGGCAACTATGCTCTTACACTCAGATCCTTCTTGGGGGTGGTAGCCCGACCAAGGCATCAGAGGGCTATCGAGCTATTTCCTGGTCTCGAGATCTGGAGGGCAACTATGCTCTTACACTCAGATCCTTCTTGGGGTGGTAGCCCGACCAAGGCATCAGAGGGCTATCGAGCTATTTCCTGGTCTCGAGATCTGGAGGGCAACTATGCTCTTACACTCAGATCCTTCTTGGGGGTGGTAGCCCGACCAAGGCATCAGGAGGGCTATCGAGCTATTTCCTGGTCTCGAGATCTGGAGGGCAACTATGCTCTTACACTCAGATCCTTCTTGGGGGTGGTAGCCCGACCAAGGCATCAGGAGGGCTATCGAGCTATTTCCTGGTCTCGAGATCTGGAGGGCAACTATGCTCTTACACTCAGATCCTTCTTGGGGGTGGTAGCCCGACCAAGGCATCAGGAGGGCTATCGAGCTATTTCCTGGTCTCGAGATCTGGAGGGCAACTATGCTCTTACACTCAGATCCTTCTTGGGGGTGGTAGCCCGACCAAGGCATCAGGAGGGCTATCGAGCTATTTCCTGGTCTCGAGATCTGGAGGGCAACTATGCTCTTACACTCAGATCCTTCTTGGGGGTGGTAGCCCGACCAAGGCATCAGGAGGGCTATCGAGCTATTTCCTGGTCTCGAGATCTGGAGGGCAACTATGCTCTTACACAGATCCTTCTTGGGGGTGGTAGCCCGACCAAGGCATCAGGAGGGCTATCGAGCTATTTCCTGGTCTCGAGATCTGGAGGGCAACTATGCTCTTACACTCAGATCCTTCTTGGGGGTGGTAGCCCGACCAAGGCATCAGGAGGGCTATCGAGCTATTTCCTGGTCTCGAGATCTGGAGGGCAACTATGCTCTTACACTCAGATCCTTTTGGGGTGGTAGCCCGACCAAGGCATCGGAGGGCTATCGAGCTATTTCCTGGTCTCGAGATCTGGAGGGCAACTATGCTCTTACACTCAGATCCTTCTTGGGGTGGTAGCCGACCAAGGCATCAGGAGGGCTATCGAGCTATTTCCTGGTCTCGAGATCTGGAGGGCAACTATGCTCTTACACTCAGATCCTTCTTGGGGTGGTAGCCCGACCAAGGCATCAGGAGGGCTATCGAGCTATTTCCTGGTCTCGAGATCTGGAGGGCAACTATGCTCTTACACTCAGATCCTTCTTGGGGTGGTAGCCCGACCAAGGCATCAGGAGGGCTATCGAGCTATTTCCTGGTCTCGAGATCTGGAGGGCAACTATGCTCTTACACTCAGATCCTTCTTGGGGTGGTAGCCCGACCAAGGCATCAGAGGGCTATCGAGCTATTTCTGGTCTCGAGATCTGGAGGGCAACTATGCTCTTACACTCAGATCCTTCTTGGGTGGTAGCCCGACCAAGGCATCAGGAGGGCTATCGAGCTATTTCCTGGTCTCGAGATCTGGAGGGCAACTATGCTCTTACACTCAGATCCTTCTTGGGGGTGGTAGCCCGACCAAGGCATCAGGAGGGCTATCGAGCTATTTCCTGGTCTCGAGATCTGGAGGGCAACTATGCTCTTACACTCAGATCCTTCTTGGGGTGGTAGCCCGACCAAGGCATCAGGAGGGCTATCGAGCTATTTCCTGGTCTCGAGATCTGGAGGGAACTATGCTCTTACACTCAGATCCTTCTTGGGGGTGGTAGCCCGACCAAGGCATCAGGAGGGCTATCGAGCTATTTCCTGGTCTCGAGATCTGGAGGGCAACTATGCTCTTACACTCAGATCCTTCTTGGGGGTGGTAGCCCGACCAAGGCATCAGGAGGGCTATCGAGCTATTTCCTGGTCTCGAGATCTGGAGGGCAACTATGCTCTTACACTCAGATCCTTCTTGGGGGTGGTAGCCCGACCAAGGCATCAGGAGGGCTATCGAGCTATTTCCTGGTCTCGAGATCTGGAGGGCAACTATGCTCTTACACTCAGATCCTTCTTGGGGGTGGTAGCCCGACCAAGGCATGAGGGCTATCGAGCTATTTCCTGGTCTCGAGATCTGGAGGGCAACTATGCTCTTACACTCAGATCCTTCTTGGGGGTGGTAGCCCGACCAAGGCATCAGGAGGGCTATCGAGCTATTTCCTGGTCTCGAGATCTGGAGGGCAACTATGCTCTTACACTCAGATCCTTCTTGGGGTGGTAGCCCGACCAAGGCATCAGGAGGGCTATCGAGCTATTTCCTGGTCTCGAGATCTGGAGGGCAACTATGCTCTTACACTCAGATCCTTCTTGGGGGTGGTAGCCCGACCAAGGCATCAGGAGGGCTATCGAGCTATTTCCTGGTCTCGAGATCTGGAGGGCAACTATGCTCTACACTCAGATCCTTCTTGGGGGTGGTAGCCCGCAAGGCATCAGGAGGGCTATCGAGCTATTTCCTGGTCTCGAGATCTGGAGGGCAACTATGCTCTTACACTCAGATCCTTCTTGGGGTGGTAGCCCGACCAAGGCATCAGGAGGGCTATCGAGCTATTTCCTGGTCTCGAGATCTGGAGGGCAACTATGCTCTTACACTCAGATCCTTCTTGGGGGTGGTAGCCCGACCAAGGCATCAGAGGGCTATCGAGCTATTTCCTGGTCTCGAGATCTGGAGGGCAACTATGCTCTTACACTCAGATCCTTCTTGGGGGTGGTAGCCGACCAAGGCATCAGGAGGGCTATCGAGCTATTTCCTGGTCTCGAGATCTGGAGGGCAACTATGCTTACACTCAGATCTTCTTGGGGTGGTAGCCCGACCAAGGCATCAGGAGGGCTATCGAGCTATTTCCTGGTCTCGAGATGGAGGGCAACTATGCTTACACTCAGATCCTTCTTGGGGGTGGTAGCCCGACCAAGGCATCAGAGGGCTATCGAGCTATTTCTGGTCTCGAGATCTGGAGGGCAACTATGCTCTTACACTCAGATCCTTCTTGGGGGTGGTAGCCCGACCAAGGCATCAGGGCTATCGAGCTATTTCCTGGTCTCGAGATCTGGAGGGCAACTATGCTCTTACACTAGATCCTTCTTGGGGGTGGTAGCCCGACCAAGGCATCAGGAGGGCTATCGAGCTATTTCCTGGTCTCGAGATCTGGAGGGCAACTATGCTCTTACACTCAGATCCTTCTTGGGGTGGTAGCCCGACCAAGGCATCAGGAGGGCTATCGAGCTATTTCCTGGTCTCGAGATCTGGAGGGCAACTATGCTCTTACACTCAGATCCTTCTTGGGGGTGGTAGCCCGACCAAGGCATCAGGAGGGCTATCGAGCTATTTCCTGGTCTCGAGATCTGGAGGGCAACTATGCTCTTACACTCAGATCCTTCTTGGGGGTGGTAGCCGACCAAGGCATCAGGAGGGCTATCGAGCTATTTCCTGGTCTCGAGATCTGGAGGGAACTATGCTCTTACACTCAGATCCTTCTTGGGGTGGTAGCCCGACCAAGGCATCAGGAGGGCTATCGAGCTATTTCCTGGTCTCGAGATCTGGAGGGCAACTATGCTCTTACACTCAGATCCTTCTTGGGGGTGGTAGCCCGACCAAGGCATCAGGAGGGCTATCGAGCTATTTCCTGGTCTCGAGATCTGGAGGGCAACTATGCTTACACTCAGATCCTTTGGGGGTGGTAGCCCGACCAAGGCATCAGGGGCTATCGAGCTATTTCCTGGTCTCGAGATCTGGAGGGCAACTATGCTCTTACACTCAGATCCTTCTTGGGGGTGGTAGCCGACCAAGGCATCGGAGGGCTATCGAGCTATTTCCTGGTCTCGAGATCTGGAGGGCAACTATGCTCTTACATCAGATCCTCTTGGGGGTGGTAGCCCGACCAAGGCATCAGGAGGCTATCGAGCTATTTCCTGGTCTCGAGATCTGGAGGGCAACTATGCTCTTACACTCAGATCCTTCTTGGGGGTGGTAGCCCGACCAAGGCATAGGAGGGCTATCGAGCTTTGGTCTCGAGATCTGGAGGGCAACTATGCTCTTACTCAGATCCTTCTTGGGGTGGTAGCCCGACCAAGGCATCAGGAGGGCTATCGAGCTATTTCCTGGTCTCGAGATCTGGAGGGCAACTATGCTCTTACACTCAGATCCTTCTTGGGGGTGGTAGCCCGACCAAGGCATCAGGAGGGCTATCGAGCTATTTCCTGGTCTCGAGATCTGGAGGGCAACTATGCTCTTACACTCAGACCCTTCTTGGGGGTGGTAGCCGACCAAGGCATCAGGAGGGCTATCGAGCTATTTCTTGATCTCGAGATCTGGAGGGCAACTATGCTCTTACACTCAGACCCTTCTTGGGGGTTGTAGCCGACCAAGGCATCATGAGGTCTATGGAGCTATTTCCTGGTCTCGAGATCTGGAGGGCAACTATGCTCTTACACTCAGATCCTTCTTGGGGGTGGTAGCCCGACCAAGGCATCAGGAGGGCAATCGAGCTATTTCCTGGTCTCGAGATCTGGAGGGCAACTATGCTCTTACACTCAGATCCTTCTTGGGGTGGTAGCCCGACCAAGGCATCAGGAGGGCTATCGAGCTATTTCCTGGTCTCGAGATCTGGAGGGCAACTATGCTCTTACACTCAGATCCTTCTTGGGGGTGGTACCCGACCAAGGCATCAGGAGGGCTATCGAGCTATTTCCTGGTCTCGAGATCTGGAGGGCAACTATGCTCTTACACTCAGATCCTTCTTGGGGGTGGTAGCCCGACCAAGGCATCAGGAGGCTATCGAGCTATTTCCTGGTCTCGAGATCTGGAGGGCAACTATGCTCTTACACTCAGATCCTTCTTGGGGGTGGTAGCCCGACCAAGGCATCAGGAGGGCTATCGAGCTATTTCTGGTCTCGAGATCTGGAGGGCAACTATGCTCTTACACTCAGATCCTTCTTGGGGTGGTAGCCCGACCAAGGCATCAGGAGGGCTATCGAGCTATTTCCTGGTCTCGAGATCTGGAGGGAAACTATGCTCTTACACTCAGATTCTTGGGGGTGGTAGCCCGACCAAGGCATCAGGAGGGCTATCGAGCTATTTCCTGGTCTCGAGATCTGGAGGGCAACTATGCTCTTACACTCAGATCCTTCTTGGGGTGGTAGCCCGACCAAGGCATCAGGAGGGCTATCGAGCTATTTCCTGGTCTCGAGATCTGGAGGGCAACTATGCTCTTACACTCAGATCCTTCTTGGGGGTGGTAGCCCGACCAAGGCATCAGGAGGGCTATCGAGCTATTTCCTGGTCTCGAGATCTGGAGGGCAACTATGCTCTTACACTCAGATCCTTCTTGGGGGTGGTAGCCCGACCAAGGCATCAAGGGCTATCGAGCTATTTCCTGGTCTCGAGATCTGGAGGGCAACTATGCTCTTACACTCAGATCCTTCTTGGGGTGGTAGCCCGACCAAGGCATCAGAGGGCTATCGAGCTATTTCCTGGTCTCGAGATCTGGAGGGCAACTATGCTCTTACACTCAGATCCTTCTTGGGGTGGTAGCCCGACCAAGGCATCATAAGGGCTATCGAGCTATTTCTTGGTCACGAGATCTGGAGGCCAACTATGCTCTTACACTCAGATCCTTCTTGGGTGGTAGCCCGACCAAGGCATCAGAGGGCTATCGAGCTATTTCCTGGTCTCGAGATCGGAGGGCAACTATGCTCTTACACTCAGATCCTTCTTGGGGTGGTAGCCCGACCAAGGCATCAGGAGGGCTATCGAGCTATTTCCTGGTCTCGAGATCTGGAGGGCAACTATGCTCTTACACTCAGATCCTTCTTGGGGGTGGTAGCCCGACCAAGGCATCAGGAGGGCTATCGAGCTATTTCCTGGTCTCGAGATTGGAGGGCAACTATGCTCTTACACTCAGATCCTTCTTGGGGGTGGTACCCGACCAAGGCATCAGGAGGGCTATCGAGCTATTTCCTGGTCTCGAGATCTGGAGGGCAACTATGCTCTTACACTCAGATCCTTCTTGGGGGTGGTAGCCCGACCAAGGCATCAGGAGGGCTATCGAGCTATTTCCTGGTCTCGAGATCTGGAGGGAAACTATGCTCTTACACTCAGATCCTTCTTGGGGGTGTACCCGACCAAGGCATCAGGAGGGCTATCGAGCTATTTCCTGGTCTCGAGATCTGGAGGGCAACTATGCTCTTACACTCAGATCCTTCTTGGGGGTGGTAGCCCGACCAAGGCAAGGAGGGCTATCGAGCTATTTCCTGGTCTCGAGATCTGGAGGGCAACTATGCTCTTACACTCAGATCCTTCTTGGGGTGGTAGCCCGACCAAGGCATCAGGAGGGCTATCGAGCTATTTCCTGGTCTCGAGATCTGGAGGGCAACTATGCTCTTACACTCAGATCCTTCTTGGGGTGGTAGCCCGACCAAGGCATGGAGGGCTATCGAGCTATTTCCTGGTCTCGAGATCTGGAGGGCAACTATGCTCTTACACTAGATCCTTCTTGGGGGTGGTAGCCCGACCAAGGCATCAGGAGGGCTATCGAGCTATTTCCTGGTCTCGAGATCTGGAGGGCAACTATGCTCTTACACTCAGATCCTTCTTGGGGGTGGTAGCCCGACCAAGGCATCAGAGGGCTATCGAGCTATTTCCTGGTCTCGAGATCTGGAGGGCAACTATGCTCTTACACTCAGATCCTTCTTGGGGTGGTAGCGACCAAGGCATCAGGAGCTATCGAGCTTTTCCTGGTCTCGAGATCTGGAGGGAACTATGCTCTTACACTCAGATCCTTCTTGGGGTGGTAGCCCGACCAAGGCATCAAGGGCTATCGAGCTATTTCCTGGTCTCGAGATCTGGAGGGCAACTATGCTCTTACACTCAGATCCTTCTTGGGGGTGGTAGCCCGACCAAGGCATCAGAGGGCTATCGAGCTATTTCCTGGTCTCGAGATCTGGAGGGCAACTATGCTCTTACACAGATCCTTCTTGGGGTGGTAGCCGACCAAGGAAGGAGGGCTATCGAGCTATTTCCTGGTCTCGAGATCTGGAGGGCAACTATGCTCTTACACTCAGATCCTTCTTGGGGTGGTAGCCCGACCAAGGCATCAGGAGGGCTATCGAGCTATTTCCTGGTCTCGAGATCTGGAGGGCAACTATGCTCTTACACTCAGATCCTTCTTGGGGTGGTAGCCCGACCAAGGCATCAGGAGGGCTATCGAGCTATTTCTGGTCTCGAGATCTGGAGGGCAACTATGCTCTTACACTCAGATCCTTCTTGGGGTGGGCCGACCAAGGCATCATGAGGGCTATCGAGCTATTTCCTGGTCTCGAGATCTGGAGGGCAACTATGCTCTTACACTCAGATCCTTCTTGGGGTGGTAGCCCGACCAAGGCATCAAGGGCTATCGAGCTATTTCCTCTCGAGATCTGGAGGGCAACTATGCTCTTACACTCAGATCCTTCTTGGGTGGTAGCCGACCAAGGCATCAGAGGGCTATCGAGCTATTTCCTGGTCTCGAGATCTGGAGGGCAACTATGCTCTTACACTCAGATCCTTCTTGGGGGTGGTAGCCGACCAAGGCATCAGGAGGGCTATCGAGCTATTTCCTGGTCTCGAGATCTGGAGGGCAACTATGCTCTTACACTCAGATCCTTCTTGGGGGTGGTAGCCCGACCAAGGCATCGGAGGGCTATCGAGCTATTTCCTGGTCTCGAGATCTGGAGGGCAACTATGCTCTTACACTCAGATCCTTCTTGGGGGTGGTAGCCCGACCAAGGCATCAGGAGGGCTATCGAGCTATTTCCTGGTCTCGAGATCTGAGGGAAACTATGCTCTTACACTCAGATCCTTCTTGGGGGTGTACCCCCAAGGCATCAGGAGGGCTATCGAGCTATTTCCTGGTCTCGAGATCTGGAGGGAAACTTGCTCTTACACTCAGATCCTTCTTGGGGTGGTAGCCCGACCAAGGCATCAGAGGGCTATCGAGCTATTTCCTGGTCTCGAGATCTGGAGGGCAACTATGCTCTTACACAGATCCTTCTTGGGGGTGGTAGCCCGACCAAGGTAAGGAGCTATCGAGCTATTTCCTGGTCTCGAGATCTGGAGGGCAACTATGCTCTTACACTCAGATCCTTCTTGGGGGTGGTAGCCGACCAAGGCATCAGGAGGGCTATCGAGCTAATTCCTGGTCTCGAGATCTGGAGGGCAACTATGCTCTTACACTCAGATCCTTCTTGGGGTGGTGGCCCGACCAAGGCATCATGAGGGCTATCGAGCTATTTCCTGGTCTCGAGATCTGGAGGGCAACTATGCTCTTACACTCAGACCCTTCTTGGGGGTGGTAGCCGACCAAGGCATCAGGAGGGCTATCGAGCTATTTCCTGGTCTCGAGATCTGGAGGGCAACTATGCTCTTACACTCAGATACTTCTTGGGGTGGTAGCCCGACCAAGGCATCAGGAGGGCTATCGAGCTATTTCCTGGTCTCGAGATCTGGGGGCAACTATGCTCTTACACTTAGATCCTTTTGGGGGTGGTAGCCCGACCAAGGCATCAGGAGGGCTATCGAGCTATTTCCTGGTCTCGAGATTGAGGGAAACTATGCCTTACACTCAGATCCTTCTTGGGGGTGGAGCCCGACCAAGGCATCAGGAGGGCTATCGAGCTATTTCCTGGTCTGAGATCTGGAGGCAACTATCTTACACTCAGATCTTCTTGGGGGTTAGCCCGCCAAGGCATCAGGAGGGCTATCGAGCTATTTCCTGGTCTCGAGATTGGAGGGAAATATGCTCTTACACTCAGATCCTTCTTGGGGTGTAGCCCGACCAAGGCATCAGGAGGGCTATCGAGCTATTTCCTGGTCTCGAGATCTGGGGGCAACTATGCTCTTACACTCAGATCCTTCTTGGGGGGTACCCCGACCAAGGCATCAGGAGGGCTATCGAGCTATTTCCTGGTCCGAGATCTGGAGGGCAACTATGCTCTTACACTAGATCCTTCTTGGGGGGTAGCCCGACCAAGGTAAGGGCTATCGAGCTATTTCCTGGTCTCGAGATCTGGAGGGCAACTATGCTCTTACACTAAGATCCTTCTTGGGGGTGGTAGCCCGACCAAGGCATCAGGAGGGCTATCGAGCTATTTCTGGTCTCGAGATCTGGAGGGCAACTATGCTTTACACTCAGATCCTTCTTGGGGTGGTAGCCCGACCAAGGCATCAGGAGGGCTATCGAGCTATTTCCTGGTCTCGAGATCTGGAGGGAAACTATGCTCTTACTCAGATCCTTCTTGGGGGTGTAGCCCGACCAAGGCATCAGGAGGGCTATCGAGCTATTTCCTGGTCTCGAGATCTGGAGGGCAACTATGCTCTTACACTAGATCCTTCTTGGGGGTGGTAGCCGACCAAGGCATCTGAGGGCTATCGAGCTATTTCCTGGTCTCGAGATCTGGAGGGCAACTATGCTCTTACACTCAGATCCTTCTTGGGGTGGTAGCCCGACCAAGGCATCAGGAGGGCTATCGAGCTATTTCCTGGTGTCGAGATCTGGAGGGCAACTATGCTCTTACACTCAGATCCTTCTTGGGGGTGGTAGCCCGACCAAGGCAAGAGGGCTATCGAGCTATTTCTGGTCTCGAGATCTGGAGGGCAACTATGCTCTTACACTCAGATCCTTCTTGGGGGTGGTAGCCCGACCAAGGCATAGAGGCTATCGAGCTATTTCCTGGTCTCGAGATCTGAGGGAAACTATGCTCTTACACTCAGATCCTTCTTGGGGTGGTAGCCCGACCAAGGCATCATAGGGCTATCGAGCTATTTCCTGGTCTCGAGACTGAGGGAAACTATGCTCTTACACTAGATCCTTCTTGGGGGTGGCCCGACCAAGGCATCAGAGGGCTATAGCTATTTCCTGGTCTCGAGATCTGGAGGGCAACTATGCTCTTACACTCAGATCCTTCTTGGGGTGGTAGCCGACCAAGGCATCATGAGGGCTATCGAGCTATTTCCTAGTCTCGAGATCTGGAGGGCAACTATGCTCTTACACTCAGATCCTTCTTGGGGGTGGTAGCCCGACCAAGGCATCAGGAGGGCTATCGCTATTTCCTGGTCTCGAGATCTGGAGGGCAACTATGCTCTTACACTCAGATCCTTCTTGGGGGTGGTAGCCCGACCAAGGCATCAGGAGGGCTATCGAGCTATTTCCTGGTCTCGAGATTTGAAGGCAACTATGCTCTTACATCAGATCCTTCTTGGGGGTGTACCCGACCAAGGCATCAGGAAGGCTATCGAGCTATTTCCTGGTCTCGAGATCTGGAGGGCAACTATGCTCTTACACTCAGATCCTTCTTGGGGTGGTAGCCCGACCAAGGCATCAGGAGGGCATCGAGCTATTTCCTGGTCTCGAGATCTGAGGGAAACTATGCTCTTACACTCAGATCCTTCTTGGGGGTGGTACCCCGACCAAGGCATCAGGAGGGCTATCGAGCTATTTCCTGGTCTCGAGATCTGGAGGGCAACTATGCTCTTACACAAGATCCTTCTTGGGGGTGGTAGCCCAACCAAGGTTTAAGGAGAGCTATCGAGCTATTTCCTGGTCTCGAGATCTGGAGGGCAACTATGCTCTTACACTAAGATCCTTCTTGGGGGTGGTAGCCCGACCAAGGCATCAGGAGGGATATCGAGCTATTTCCTGGTCTGAGATCTGGAGGGCAACTATGCTCTTACACTCAGATCCTTCTTGGGGTGGTAGCCCGACCAAGGCATCAGGAGGGCTATCGAGCTATTTCTGGTCTGAGATCTGGAGGGCAACTATGCTCTTACCCTGATCCTTCTTGGGGGTGGTGCCGACCAAGGCATCATGAGGGCTATCGAGCTATTTCCTGGTCTCGAGATCTGGAGGGCAACTATGCTCTTACACTC
>CM065640.1:66832755-66850221 GCA_033220585.1 Dipteronia sinensis
TCGGGCTACCACCCCAAGAAGGATCTGAGTGTAAGAGCATAGTTGCCCCCAGATCTCAAGACCAGGAAATAGCTCGATAGCCCTCCTGATGCCTTGGTCGGGCTACCACCCCAAGAAGGATCTGAGTGTAAGAGCATAGTTGCTCTCCAGATCTCAAGACCAGGAAATAGCTCGATAGCCCTCCTGATGCCTTGGTCGGGCTACCACCCCCAAGAAGGATCTGAGTGTAAGAGCATAGTTGCCCTCTAGATCTTGGGACCAGGAAATAGCTCGATAGCCCTCCTCATGCCTTGGTCGATCTACCACCCCTAAGAAGGATCTAAGTGTAAGAGCATAGTTGCCCTCCAGATCTCGAGACCAGGAAATAGCTCGATAGCCCTCCATATGCCTTGGTCGTGCTACCACCCCCAAGAAGGATCTAAGTGTAAGAGCATAGTTGCCCTCCAGATCTCGAGACCAGGAAATAGCTCGATAGCTCTCCTTAAGCCTTGGTCGGGCTACCACCCTCAGGAAGGATCTTAGTGTAAGAGCATAGTTGCCTTCCAGATCTGAAGACCAGGAAATAGCTCGATAGCCCTTCTGATTCCGTGGTCGGGCTACAACCCCCAAGAAGGATCTGAGTGTAAGAGCATAGTTGCCCTCTAGATCTCGAGACCAGGAAATAGCTCGATAGCCCTTTTATCCGTGGTCGGGCTACCCCCCAAGAAGGATCTAGTGTAAGAGCATAGTTGCCCCCAGATCTCGAGACCAGAAATAGCTCGATAGCCCTCCTGAAGCTTGCCTGGGCTATTACCCCAAGAAGGATCTGAGTGTAATAGCAAAGTTGCCCTCTAGTTCTGAGACCAGGAAATAGCTCGATAGCCTTCCTCATGCCTTGGTCGGGCTACCACCCCAAGAAGGATCTGAGTGTAAGAGCATAGTTGCCCCCAGATCTCGAGACCAGGAAATAGCTCGATAGCCCTCCTGATGCCTTGGTCGGGCTATTACCCCCAAGAAGGATCTGAGTGTAAGAGCAAAGTTGCCCTCCAGATCTCAAGACCAGGAAATATCTCGATAGCCCTCCTGATGCCTTGGTCGGGCTACCACCCCCAAGAAGAATCTAAGTGTAAGAGCATAGTTGCCCTCCAGATCTCGAGACCAGGAAATAGCTCGATAGCCTCCTAAACCTTGGTCGGGCTACTACCCCCAAGAAGGATCTTAGTGTAAGAGCATAGTTGCCCTCCAGATCTTGAGACCAGGAAATAGCTCGATAGCCCTCCAGATGCCTTGGTCGGGCTACCACCCCCAAAAAGGATTTAAGTGTAAGAGCATAGTTGCCCTCCAGATCTCGAGACCAGAAAATAGCTCGATAGCCCTCCTAGATGCCTTGGTCGGGCTAGCACCCCCAAGAAGGATCTAAGTGTAAGAGCATAGGGTCCTCTAGAATCTCGGAGCCAGGAAATAGCCCGATAAGCTCTCCTTACACCTTGGTCGGGCTAACTACCCCCAAGAAGGATCTTAGTGTAAGAGCATAGTTGCCCTCTAGACTCGAGACTGGGAAATAGCTCGATAGCCCCTCTTGATGCCTTGTTCTGGGCTATTACCCCCAAGAAGGAATCTGAGTTGTAAGAGCAAAGTTGCCCTCCAGATCTCGAGACCAGGGAAATAGCTCGATTGCCCTCCTGAAAGCCTTGGCCGGGCTATTACCGCCCAAGAAGGATCTGAAGTGTAAGAGCAGAGTTGCTCTCCAGATCTAAAGACCAGGAAAGTAGCTCGATAGCCCTCCTGATGCCTTGGGCGGGCTATCACCCCCAAGAAGGATCTGAGTGTAAGAGCAATTGGAGTTTCCCTTCAAATCTCGAGACCAGGAAATAGCTCGATAAGCCCTCCTGATGCCTTGGACGGGCTACCCACCCCCAAGAAGAATCTGAGTGTAAGAGCATAGTTCCCCCGCAGATCTTGAGAGAAAAAAAAAAACAAGGAAATAGCTCGATAGCCCTCCCTGATGCCTTGGCCGGGGATACCACCCCAAAGAAGGGAATCTGAGTGTAAGAGCATAGTTGCCCACTCAGATCTCGAGAACCAGTAAATAGCTCGATAGCCCTCCGGGATGCCTTGGGCAGGCTATTAACCCCAAGAAGGATCTGAGGTTAGGAGCAAAAGTTGCGCCTCCAGATCGCAAGTCCAGGAAATAGCTCGATAGCCCTCCTGATGCCTTGGATCGTGCTATCACCCCCAAGCAAGGATCTGAATGTAAGAGCATAAATTTCCCTTCAAAAATCTTGAGACCAGGAAATACAGCGCTATAGCCCGCCTGCAAAGCCTTGGCCGGGCTATTACCCCAAGAAGGATCTGAGAGTCAATAGCTAGTTGCTCGCCAGATCTCAGACCAGGAAATAGCTCGATAGGCCCTCCTGACGCCTTGGTCGGGCTATCACCCCCAAGAAGGATCTGAGTGTAAGAGCATAGGTTCCCTCAGATCTCGAGACCAGGAAATAGCTCGATAGCCCTCCTGATGCCTTGGTGGGCTACCACCCCCAAGAAGGATCTGAGTGTAAGAGCATAGTTGCCCTCCAGATCTCGAGACCTAGGAAATAGCTCGATAGCCCTCCTGATGCCTTGGTCGGGCTACCACCCCCAAGAAGGATCTGAGTGTAAGAAGCATAGTTGCCCTCAAGATCTCGAGACCAGGAAATAGCTCGATAGGCCCTCCTGATGCCTTGGTCGGGCTACCACCCCCAAGAAGGATCTGAGTGTAAGAGCATAGTTGCCCTCCAGATCTCGAGACCAGGAAATAGCTCGATAGCCCTCCTGATGCCTTGGTCGGGCTACCACCCCCAAGAAGGATCTGAGTGTAAGAGCATAGTTGCCCTCCAGATCTCGAGACAGGAAATAGCTCGATAGCCCTCCTGATGCCTTGGTCGGGCTACCACCCCCAAGAAGGATCTGAGTGTAAGAGCATAGTTTCCCTCCAGATCTAGAGACCAGGAAATAGCTCGATAGCCCTCCTGATGCCTTGGTCGGGCTACCTACTCCCAAGAAGGATCTGAGTGTAAGAGCATAGTTGCCCTCCAGATCTCGAGACCAGGAAATAGCTCGATAGCCCTTCCTGATGCCGTGGTCGGGCTACCACCCCAAGAAGGATCTGAGTGTAAGAGCATAGTTGCCCTCCCAGATCTCGAGACAGGAAATGCTCGATAGCCCTCCTGAATGCCTTGGCCTGGGCTACCACCCCAAGAAGGATCTGAGTGTAATAGGAATAGTTGCCCTCTAGATCTCGAGACCAGGAAATAGCTCGATAGCCTCCTTATGCCTTGGTCGGGCTACCACCCCCAAGAAGGATCTGAGTGTAAGAGCATAGTTGCCCTCCAGATCTCGAGACCAGGAAATAGCTCGATAGCCCTCCTGATGCCTTGGTCGGGCTATACCCCCAAGAAGATCTGAGTGTAAGAGCAAAGTTGCCCTCCAGATCTCGAGACCAGGAAATAGCTCGATAGCCCTCCTGATGCCTTGGTCGGGCTACCACCCCCAAGAAGGATCTGAGTGTAAGAGCATAGTTGCCCTCCAGATCTCGAGACCAGGAAATAGCTCGATAGCCCTCCTGATGCCTTGGTCGGGCTACTACCCCCAAGAAGGATCTGAGTGTAAGAGCATAGTTGCCCTCCAGATCTCGAGACCAGGAAATAGCTCGATAGCCCTCCTGATGCCTTGGTCGGGCTACCACCCCAAGAAGGATCTGAGTGTAAGAGCATAGTTGCCCTCCAGATCTCGAGACCAGGAAATAGCTCGATAGCCCTCCTAGATGCCTTGGTCGGGCTACCACCCCAAGAAGGATCTGAGTGTAAGAGCATAGTTGCCCTCCAGATCTCGAGACCAGGAAATAGCTCGATAGCCCTCCTGATGCCTTGGTCGGGCTACCACCCCCAAGAAGGATCTGAGTGTAAGAGCATAGTTGCCCTCCAGATCTCGAGACTAGAAAATAGCTCGATAGCCCTTTTGATGCCTTGGTCGGGCTACTACCCCCAAGAAGGATCTGAGTGTAAGAGCATAGTTGCCCTCCAGATCTCGAGACCAGGAAATAGCTCGATAGCCTCCTGATGCCTTGGCGGGCTACTACCCCCAAGAAGGATCTGAGTGTAAGAGCATAGTTGCCCTCCAGATCTCGAGACCAGGAAATAGCTCGATAGCCCTCCTGATGCCTTGGTCGGGCTACTCACCCCCAAGAAGGATCTGAGTGTAAGAGCATAGTTTGCCCTCAAATCTCGAGACCAGGAAATAGCTCGATAGCCCTCCTGATGCCTTGGTCGGCTACCACCCCCAAGAAGGATCTGAGTGTAAGAGCATAGTTGCCCTCCAGATCTCGAGACCAGGAAATAGCTCGATAGCCCTCCTGATGCCTTGGTCGGGCTACCACCCCAAAGAAGGATCTAGTGTAAGAGCATAGTTGCCCTCCAGATCTCGAGACCAGGAAATAGCTCGATAGCCCTCCTGATGCCTTGGTCGGGCTACCACCCCTAGAAGGATCTGAGTGTAAGAGCATAGTTGCCCTCCAGATCTCGAGACCAGGAAATAGCTCGATAGCCCTCCTGATGCCTTGGTCGGGCTACTACCCCCAAGAAGGATCTGAAGTGTAAGAGCATAGTTGCCCTCAGATCTCGAGACCAGGAAATAGCTCGATAGCCCTCCTGATGCCTTGGTCGGGCTACCACCCCCAAGAAGGATCTGAGTGTAAGACATAGTTGCCCTCCAGATCTCGAGACCAGGAAATAGCTGAATAGCCCTCCTGATGCCTTGGTCGGGCTACCACCCCCAAGAAGGATCTGAGTGTAAGAGCATAGTTGCCCTCAAGATCTCGAGACCAGGAAATAGCTCGATAGCCCTCCTGATGCCTTGGTCGGGCTACCACCCCCAAGAAGGATCTGAGTGTAAGAGCATAGTTTCCCTCCAGATCTCGAGACCAGGAAATAGCTCGATAGCCCTCCTGATGCCTTGGTCGGGCTACCACCCCAAGAAGGATCTGAGTGTAAGAGCATAGTTGCCCTCAGATCTCGAGACTAGGAAATAGCTCGATAGCCCTCATGATGCCTTGGTCAGGGCTACCACCCCAAGAAGGATCTGAGTGTAAGAGCATAGTTGCCCTCCGATCTCGAGACCAGGAAATAGCTCGATAGCCCTCCTGATGCCTTGGTCGGCTACCACCCCCAAGAAGGATCTGAGTGTAGAGCATAGTTGCCCTCCAGATCTCGAGACCAGAAATAGTCGTAGCCCTCCTGATGCCTTGGTCGGGCTACCACCCCCAAGAAGGATCTGAGTGTAAGAGCATAGTTGCCCTCCAGATCTCGAGACCAGGAAATAGCTCGATAGCCCTCCTGATGCCTTGGTCGGGCTACCACCCCCAAGAAGGATCTGAGTGTAAGAGCATAGTTGCCCTCCAGATCTCGAGACCAGGAAATAGCTCGATAGCCCTTCCTGATGCCTTGGTCGGGCTTACACCCCCCAAGAAGGATCTGAGTGTAAGAGCATAGTTGCCCTTCCAGATCTCGAGACCAGGAAATAGCTCGATAGCCCTCCTGATGCCTTGGTCGGGCTACCACCCCCAAGAAGGATCTGAGTGTAAGAGCATAGTTGCCCTCCAGATCTCGAGACCAGGAAATAGCTCGATAGCCCTCCTGATGCCTTGGTCGGGCTACCACCCCCAAGAAGGATCTGAGTGTAAGAGCATAGTTGCCCTCCAGATCTCGAGACCAGGAAATAGCTCGATAGCCCTCCTGATGCCTTGGTCGGGCTACCACCCCCAAGAAGGATCTGAGTGTAAGAGCATAGTTACCCTCCAGATCTCGAGACCAGGAAATAGCTCGATTGCCCTCCTGATGCCTTCGTCGGGCTACCACCCCCAAGAAGGATCTGAGTGTAAGAGCATAGTTGCCCTCAGATCTCGAGACCAGGAAATAGCTCGATAGCCCTCCTGATGCCTTGGTCGGGCTACCACCCCCAAGAAGGATCTGAGTGTAAGAGCATAGTTGCCCTCCAGATCTCGAGACCAGGAAATAGCTCGATAGCCCTCCTGATGCCTTGGTCGGGCTACCACCCCCAAGAAGGATCTGAGTGTAAGAGCATAGTTGCCCTCCAGATCTCGAGACCAGGAAATAGCTCGATAGCCCTCCTGATGCCGTGGTCGGGCTACCACCCCCAAGAAGGATCTGAGTGTAAGAGCATAGTTGCCCTCCAGATCTCGAGACCAGGAAATAGCTCGATAGCCCTCCTGATGCCTTGGTCGGCTACCACCCCCAAGAAGGATCTGAGTGTAAGAGCATAGTTGCCCTCCAGATCTCGAGACCAGGAAATAGCTCGATAGCCCTCCTGATGCCTTGGTCGGGCTACCACCCCCAAGAAGGATCTGAGTGTAAGAGCATAGTTGCCCTCCAGATCTCGAGACCAGGAAATAGCTCGATAGCCCTCCTGATGCCTTGGTCGGGCTACCACCCCCAAGAAGGATCTGAGTGTAAGAGCATAGTTGCCCTTCAGATCTCGAGACCAGGAAATAGCTCGATAAGCCCTCCTGATGCCTTGGTCGGGCTACCACCCCAAGAAGGATCTGAGTGTAAGAGCATAGTTGCCCTCCAGATCTCGAGACCAGGAAATAGCTCGATAGCCCTCCTGATGCCTTGGTCGGGCTACCACCCCCAAGAAGGATCTGAGTGTAAGAGCATAGTTGCCCTCCAGATCTCGAGACCAGGAAATAGCTCGATAGCCCTCCTGATGCCTTGGTCGGGCTACCACCCCTCAAGAAGGGATCTGAGTGTAAGAGCATAGTTGCCCTCCAGATCTCGAGACCCAGGAATAGCTCGATAGCCCTCCTGATGCCTTGGTCGGGCTACCACCCCCCAAGAAGGATCTGAGTGTAAGAGCATAGTTGCCCTCCAGATCTCGAGACCAGGAAATAGCTCGATAGCCCTCCTGATGCCTTGGTCGGGCTACCACCCCCAAGAAGGATCTGAGTGTAAGAGCATAGTTGCCCTCCAGATCTCGAGACCAGGAAATAGCTCGATAGCCCTCCTGATGCCTGTGGTCGGCTACCACCCCCAAGAAGGATCTGAGTGTAAGAGCATAGTTGCCCTCCAGATCTCGAGACCAGGAATAGCTCGATAGCCCTCCTGATGCCTTGGTCGGGCTACACCCCCAAGAAGGATCTGAGGTAAGAGCATAGTTGCCCTCCAGATCTCGAGACCAGGAAATAGCTCGATAGCCCTCATGATGCCTTGGTCGGGCTACCACCCCAAGAAGGATCTGAGTGTAAGAGCATAGTTTGCCCTCAGATCTCGAGACCAGGAAATAGCTCGATATCCCTCCTGATGCCTTGGTCGGGCTACCACCCCCTAAGAAGGATCTGAGTGTAAGAGCATAGTTGCCCTCCAAGATCTCGAGACCAGGAAATAGCTCGATAGCCCTCCTGATGCCTTGGTCGAGGCTACCACCCCCAAGAAGGATATGAGTGTAAGAGCATAGTTGCCCTCCAGATCTCGAGACCAGGAAAATAGCTCGATAGCCCTCCTGATGCCTTGGTCGGGCTACCACCCCCAAGAAGGATCTGAGTGTAAGAGCATAGTTGCCCCTCCAGATCTCGAGACCAGGAAATAGCTCGATAGCCCTCCTGATGCCTTGGTCGGGCTACCACCCCCAAGAAGGATCTGAGTGTAAGAGCATAGTTGCCTCCAGATCTCGAGACCAGGAAATAGCTCGATAGCCCTCCTGATGCCTTGGTCGGCTACCACCCCAAGAAGGATCTGAGTGTAAGGCATAGTTGCCCTCCAGATCTCGAGACCAGGAAATAGCTCGACTAGCCCTCCTGATGCCTTGGTCGGGCTACCACCCCAAGAAGGATCTGAGTGTAAGAGCATAGTTGCCCTCCAGATCTCGAGACTAGGAAATAGCTCGATAGCCCTCCTGATGCCTTGGGTCGGGCTCCCACCCTCCAAGAAGGATCTGAGTGTAAGAGCATAGTTTCCCTCCAGATCTCGAGACCAGGAAATAGCTCGATAGCCCTCCTGATGCCTTGGTCGGGCTACCACCCCCAAGAAGGATCTGAGTGTACGAGCATAGTTGCCCTCCAGATCTCGAGGACCAGGAAATAAAGCTCGAATATCCCTCTGATGCCTGGTCGGGCTACCACCCCCAAGAAGGATCTGAGTGTAAGAGCATAGTTGCCCTCCAGATCTCGAGACCAGGAAATAGCTCGATAGCCCTCCTGATGCCTTGGTCGGGCTACCACCCCCAAGAAGGATCTGAGTGTAAGAGCATAGTTGCCCTCCAGATCTCGAGACCAGGAAATAGCTCGATAGCCCTCCTGATGCCTTGGTCGGGCTACCACCCCAAGAAGGATCTGAGTGTAAGAGCATAGTTGCCCTCCAGATCTCGAGACCAGGAAATAGCTCGATAGCCCTCCTGATGCCTTGGTCGGGCTACCACCCCCAAGAAGGTCTGAGTGTAAGAGCATAGTTGCCCTCCAGATCTCGAGACCAGGAAATAGCTCGATAGCCCTCCTGATGCCTTGGTCGGGCTACCACCCCCAAGAAGGATCTGAGTGTAAGAGCATAGTTGCCCTCCAGATCTCGAGACCAGGAAATAGCTCGATAGCCCTCCTGATGCCTTGGTCGGGCTACCACCCCAAGAAGGATCTGAGTGTAAGAGCATAGTTGCCCTCCAGATCTCGAGACCAGGAAATAGCTCGATAGCCCTCCTGATGCCTTGGTCGGGCTACCACCCCCAAGAAGGATCTGAGTGTAAGAGCATAGTTGCCCTCCAGATCTCGAGACCAGGAAATAGCTCGATAGCCCTCCTGATGCCTTGGTCGGGCTACCACCCCCAAGAAGGATCTGAGTGTAAGAGCATAGTTGCCCTCCAGATCTCGAGACCAGGAAATAGCTCGATAGCCCTCCTGATGCCTTGGTCGGGCTACCACCCCAAGAAGGATCTGAGTGTAAGAGCATAGTTGCCCTCCAGATCTCGAGACCAGGAAATAGCTCGATATCCCTCATGATGCCTTGGTCGGGCCACCACCCCACGAAGGATCTGAGTGTAAGAGCATAGTTGCCCTCCAGATCTCGAGACCAAGAATTAGCTCGATAGCCCTCCTGATGCCTTGGTCGGCTACCACCCCCAAGAAGGATCTGAGTGTAAGAGCATAGTTGCCCTCCAGATCTCGAGACCAGGAAATAGCTCGATAGCCCTCCTGATGCCTTGGTCGGGCTACCACCCCCAAGAAGGATCTGAGTGTAAGAGCATAGTTGCCCTCCAGATCTCGAGACCAGGAAATAGCTCGATAGCCCTCCTGATGCCTTGGTCGGGCTACCACCCCCAAGAAGGATCTGAGTGTAAGAGCATAGTTGCCCTCCAGATCTCGAGACCAGGAAATAGCTCGATAGCCCTCCTGATGCCTTGGTCGGGCTACCACCCCCAAGAAGGATCTGAGTGTAAGAGCATAGTTGCCCTCAAGATCTCGAGACCAGGAAATAGCTCGATAGCCCTCCTGATGCCTTGGTCGGGCTACCACCCCCAAGAAGGATCTGAGTGTAAGAGCATAGTTGCCCTCCAGATCTCGAGACCAGGAAATAGCTCGATAGCCCTCCTGATGCCTTGGTCGGGCTACCACCCCCAAGAAGGATCTGAGTGTAAGAGCATAGTTGCCCTCCAGATCTCGAGACCAGGAAATAGCTCGATAGCCCTCCTGATGCCTTGGTCGGGCTACCACCCCCAAGAAGGATCTGAGTGTAAGAGCATAGTTGCCCTCCAGATCTCGAGACCAGGAAATAGCTCGATAGCCCTCCTGATGCCTTGGTCGGGCTACCACCCCCAAGAAGGATCTGAGTGTAAGAGCATAGTTGCCCTCCAGATCTCGAGACCAGGAAATAGCTCGATAGCCCTCCTGATGCCTTGGTCGGGCTACCACCCCCAAGAAGGATCTGAGTGTAAGAGCATAGTTGCCCTCCAGATCTCGAGACCAGGAAATAGCTCGATAGCCCTCCTGATGCCTTGGTCGGGCTACCACCCCCAAGAAGGATCTGAGTGTAAGAGCATAGTTGCCCTCCAGATCTCGAGACCAGGAAATAGCTCGATAGCCCTCCTGATGCCTTGGTCGGGCTACCACCCCCAAGAAGGATCTGAGTGTAAGAGCATAGTTGCCCTCCAGATCTCGAGACCAGGAAATAGCTCGATAGCCCTCCTGATGCCTTGGTCGGGCTACCACCCCCAAGAAGGATCTGAGTGTAAGAGCATAGTTGCCCTCCAGATCTCGAGACCAGGAAATAGCTCGATAGCCCTCCTGATGCCTTGGTCGGGCTACCACCCCCAAGAAGGATCTGAGTGTAAGAGCATAGTTGCCCTCCAGATCTCGAGACCAGGAAATAGCTCGATAGCCCTCCTGATGCCTTGGTCGGGCTACCACCCCCAAGAAGGATCTGAGTGTAAGAGCATAGTTGCCCTCCAGATCTCGAGACCAGGAAATAGCTCGATAGCCCTCCTGATGCCTTGGTCGGGCTACCACCCCCAAGAAGGATCTGAGTGTAAGAGCATAGTTGCCCTCCAGATCTCGAGACCAGGAAATAGCTCGATAGCCCTCCTGATGCCTTGGTCGGGCTACCACCCCCAAGAAGGATCTGAGTGTAAGAGCATAGTTGCCCTCCAGATCTCGAGACCAGGAAATAGCTCGATAGCCCTCCTGATGCCTTGGTCGGGCTACCACCCCCAAGAAGGATCTGAGTGTAAGAGCATAGTTGCCCTCCAGATCTCGAGACCAGGAAATAGCTCGATAGCCCTCCTGATGCCTTGGTCTGGCTACCACCCCCAAGAAGGATCTGAGTGTAAGAGCATAGTTGCCCTCCAGATCTCGAGACCAGGAAATAGCTCGATAGCCCTCCTGATGCCTTGGTCGGGCTACCACCCCCAAGAAGGATCTGAGTGTAAGAGCATAGTTGCCCTCCAGATCTCGAGACCAGGAAATAGCTCGATAGCCCTCCTGATGCCTTGGTCGGGCTACCACCCCCAAGAAGGATCTGAGTGTAAGAGCATAGTTGCCCTCCAGATCTCGAGACCAGGAAATAGCTCGATAGCCCTCCTGATGCCTTGGTCGGGCTACCACCCCCAAGAAGGATCTGAGTGTAAGAGCATAGTTGCCCTCCAGATCTCGAGACCAGGAAATAGCTCGATAGCCCTCCTGATGCCTTGGTCGGGCTACCACCCCCAAGAAGGATCTGAGTGTAAGAGCATAGTTGCCCTCCAGATCTCGAGACCAGGAAATAGCTCGATAGCCCTCCTGATGCCTTGGTCGGGCTACCACCCCCAAGAAGGATCTGAGTGTAAGAGCATAGTTGCCCTCCAGATCTCGAGACCAGGAAATAGCTCGATAGCCCTCCTGATGCCTTGGTCGGGCTACCACCCCCAAGAAGGATCTGAGTGTAAGAGCATAGTTGCCCTCCAGATCTCGAGACCAGGAAATAGCTCGATAGCCCTCCTGATGCCTTGGTCGGGCTACCACCCCCAAGAAGGATCTGAGTGTAAGAGCATAGTTGCCCTCCAGATCTCGAGACCAGGAAATAGCTCGATAGCCCTCCTGATGCCTTGGTCGGGCTACCACCCCCAAGAAGGATCTGAGTGTAAGAGCATAGTTGCCCTCCAGATCTCGAGACCAGGAAATAGCTCGATAGCCCTCCTGATGCCTTGGTCGGGCTACCACCCCCAAGAAGGATCTGAGTGTAAGAGCATAGTTGCCCTCCAGATCTCGAGACCAGGAAATAGCTCGATAGCCCTCCTGATGCCTTGGTCGGGCTACCACCCCCAAGAAGGATCTGAGTGTAAGAGCATAGTTGCCCTCCAGATCTCGAGACCAGGAAATAGCTCGATAGCCCTCCTGATGCCTTGGTCGGGCTACCACCCCCAAGAAGGATCTGAGTGTAAGAGCATAGTTGCCCTCCAGATCTCGAGACCAGGAAATAGCTCGATAGCCCTCCTGATGCCTTGGTCGGGCTACCACCCCCAAGAAGGATCTGAGTGTAAGAGCATAGTTGCCCTCCAGATCTCGAGACCAGGAAATAGCTCGATAGCCCTCCTGATGCCTTGGTCGGGCTACCACCCCAAGAAGGATCTGAGTGTAAGAGCATAGTTGCCCTCCAGATCTCGAGACCAGGAAATAGCTCGATAGCCCTCCTGATGCCTTGGTCGGGCTACCACCCCCAAGAAGGATCTGAGTGTAAGAGCATAGTTGCCCTCCAGATCTCGAGACCAGGAAATAGCTCGATAGCCCTCCTGATGCCTTGGTCGGGCTACCACCCCCAAGAAGGATCTGAGTGTAAGAGCATAGTTGCCCTCCAGATCTCGAGACCAGGAAATAGCTCGATAGCCCTCCTGATGCCTTGGTCGGGCTACCACCCCCAAGAAGGATCTGAGTGTAAGAGCATAGTTGCCCTCAGATCTCGAGACCAGGAAATAGCTCGATAGCCCTCCTGATGCCTTGGTCGGGCTACCACCCCCAAGAAGGATCTGAGTGTAAGAGCATAGTTGCCCTCCAGATCTCGAGACCAGGAAATAGCTCGATAGCCCTCCTGATGCCTTGGTCGGGCTACCACCCCCAAGAAGGATCTGAGTGTAAGAGCATAGTTGCCCTCCAGATCTCGAGACCAGGAAATAGCTCGATAGCCCTCCTGATGCCTTGGTCGGGCTACCACCCCCAAGAAGGATCTGAGTGTAAGAGCATAGTTGCCCTCCAGATCTCGAGACCAGGAAATAGCTCGATAGCCCTCCTGATGCCTTGGTCGGGCTACCACCCCCAAGAAGGATCTGAGTGTAAGAGCATAGTTGCCCTCCAGATCTCGAGACCAGGAAATAGCTCGATAGCCCTCCTGATGCCTTGGTCGGGCTACCACCCCCAAGAAGGATCTGAGTGTAAGAGCATAGTTGCCCTCCAGATCTCGAGACCAGGAAATAGCTCGATAGCCCTCCTGATGCCTTGGTCGGGCTACCACCCCCAAGAAGGATCTGAGTGTAAGAGCATAGTTGCCCTCCAGATCTCGAGACCAGGAAATAGCTCGATAGCCCTCCTGATGCCTTGGTCGGGCTACCACCCCCAAGAAGGATCTGAGTGTAAGAGCATAGTTGCCCTCCAGATCTCGAGACCAGGAAATAGCTCGATAGCCCTCCTGATGCCTTGGTCGGGCTACCACCCCCAAGAAGGATCTGAGTGTAAGAGCATAGTTGCCCTCCAGATCTCGAGACCAGGAAATAGCTCGATAGCCCTCCTGATGCCTTGGTCGGGCTACCACCCCCAAGAAGGATCTGAGTGTAAGAGCATAGTTGCCCTCCAGATCTCGAGACCAGGAAATAGCTCGATAGCCCTCTGATGCCTTGGTCGGGCTACCACCCCCAAGAAGGATCTGAGTGTAAGAGCATAGTTGCCCTTCAGATCTCGAGACCAGGAAATAGCTCGAATAGCCCTCCTGATGCCTTGGTCGGGCTACCACCCCCAAGAAGGATCTGAGTGTAAGAGCATAGTTGCCCTTCCAGATCTCGAGACCAGGAAATAGCTCGATAGCCCTCCTGATGCCTTGGTCGGGCTACCACCCCCAAGAAGGGTCTGAGTGTAAGAGCATAGTTGCCCTCCAGATCTCGAGACCAGGAAATAGCTCGATAGCCCTCCTGATGCCTGGTCGGGCTACCACCCCAAGAAGGATCTGAGTGTAAGAGCATAGTTGCCCTCCAGATCTCGAGACCAGGAATAGCTCGATAGCCTCCTGATGCCTTGGTCGGGCTACCACCCCCAAGAAGGATCTGAGTGTAAGAGCATAGTTGCCCTCCAGATCTCGAGACCAGGGAAATAGCTCGATAGCCCTCCTGATGCCTTGGTCGGGCTACCACCCCAAGAAGGATCTGAGTGTAAGAGCATAGTTGCCCTCCAGATCTCGAGACCAGGAAATAGCTCGATAGCCTCCTGATGCCTTGGTCGGGCTACCATCCCCAAGAAATGTGAGTGTAAGAGCATAGTTGCCCTTTAGATCTCGAGACCAGGAAAAAGCTCGATAGCCCTCCTGATGCCTTGGTCGGGCTACCACCCCCAAGAAGGATCTGAGTGTAAGAGCATAGTTGCCCTCCAGATCTCGAGACCAGGAAATAGCTCGATTGCCCTCCTGATGCCTTCGTCGGCCTACCACCCCCAAGAATGATCTGAGTGTAAGAGCATAGTTGCCTTCAGATCTCGAGACCAGGAAATAGCTCGATAGCCCTCCTGATGCCTTGGTCGGGCTACCACCCCCAAGAAGGATCTGAGTGTAAGAGCATAGTTGCCCTCCAGATCTCGAGACCAGGAAATAGCTCGATAGCCCTCCTGATGCCTTGGTCGGGCTACCACCCCCAAGAAGGATCTGAGTGTAAGAGCATAGTTGCCCTCCAGATCTCGAGACCAGGAAATAGCTCGATAGCCCTCCTGATGCCTTGGTCGGGCTACCACCCCCCAAGAAGGATCTGAGTGTAAGAGCATAGTTGCCCTCCAGATCTCGAGACCAGGAAATAGCTCGATAGCCCTCCTGATGCCTTGGTCGGGCTACCACCCCCAAGAAGGATCTGAGTGTAAGAGCATAGTTGCCCTCCAGATCTCGAGACCAGGAAATAGCTCGATAGCCCTCCTGATGCCTTGGTCGGGCTACCACCCCAAGAAGGATCTGAGTGTAAGAGCATAGTTGCCCTCCAGATCTCGAGACCAGGAAATAGCTCGATAGCCCTCCTGATGCCTTGGTCGGGCTACCACCCCCAAGAAGGATCTGAGTGTAAGAGCATAGTTGCCCTCCAGATCTCGAGACCAGGAAATAGCTCGATAGCCCTCCTGATGCCTTGGTCGGGCTACCACCCCCAAGAAGGATCTGAGTGTAAGAGCATAGTTGCCCTCCAGATCTCGAGACCAGGAAATAGCTCGATAGCCCTCCTGATGCCTTGGTCGGGCTACCACCCCCAAGAAGGATCTGAGTGTAAGAGCATAGTTGCCCTCCAGATCTCGAGACCAGGAAATAGCTCGATAGCCCTCCTGATGCCTTGGTCGGGCTACCACCCCCAAGAAGGATCTGAGTGTAAGAGCATAGTTGCCCTCAGATCTCGAGACCAGGAAATAGCTCGATAGCCCTCCTGATGCCTTGGTCGGGCTACCACCCCCAAGAAGGATCTGAGTGTAAGAGCATAGTTGCCCTCCAGATCTCGAGACCAGGAAATAGCTCGATAGCCCTCCTGATGCCTTGGTCGGGCTACCACCCCCAAGAAGGATCTGAGTGTAAGAGCATAGTTGCCCTCCAGATCTCGAGACCAGGAAATAGCTCGATAGCCCTCCTGATGCCTTGGTCGGGCTACCACCCCAAGAAGGATCTGAGTGTAAGAGCATAGTTGCCCTCCAGATCTCGAGACCAGGAAATAGCTCGACTAGCCCTCCTGATGCCCGTGGTCGGGCTACCACCCCCAAGAATGGGTCGAGTGTAAGAGCATAGTTTGCCCCTCCAGATCTCGAGACCAGGAAATAGCTCGATAGCCCTCCTGATGCCTTGGTCGGCTACCACCCCAAGAAGGGTCTGAGTGTAAGAGCATAGTTGCCTCCAGATCTCGAGACCAGGAAATAGCTCGATAGCCCTCCTGATGCCTTGGTCGGGCTACCACCCCCAAGAAGGTCTGAGTGTAAGAGCATAGTTGCCCTCCAGATCTCGAGACCAGGAACACTAGCTCGATAGCCCTCCTGATGCCTTGGTCGGGCTACCAACCCCAAGAAAGGATCTGCGTGTAAGAGCATAGTTGCCCTCCAGATCTCGAGTACCAGGAAATAGCCTCGATAGCCCTCTGATGCCTTGGTCGGGCTACCACCCCCAAGAAGGATCTTAGTGTAAGAGCATAGTTGCCCTCCAGATCTCGCAGGACCAGGAAATAGCTCGATAGCCCTCCTGATGCCTTGGTCGGGCTACCACCCCCAAGAAGGATCTGAGTGTAAGAGCATAGTTGCCCTCCAGATCTCGAGACAGGAAATAGCTCGATAGCCCTCCTGAGCCTTGTCGGGCACCACCCCAGACGAAGGATCTGAGTGTCAGAGCATAGTTGCCCCTTCAGATCTCCGAAACCAGGAAATAGCTCGATAGCCCTCCTAATGCCTTGGTCGTGTGGTACACCACCAAGAAGAAGGATCTTAGTGCTAAGAGCATAGTTGCCCTCCAGATCTACACGAGGACCAGGAACTAGCTCGATAGCCCTCCTGATGCCTTGGTCGGGCTCCCACCCCAAGAAGTGTCTGTTGAGTGTGAGTTAAGAGCATAGTGCCCTCCAGATCTAACGACCAGGAAATAGCCGATAGCTCTCATGATGCTCGTGGTCGGGCAACCCTCAAGAAGGGTCCTGAGTGTACGAGATCGTTGCTCGCTAGATCTCGAGACCATGAAATAGCTCGATAGATTCCTTGATGCCTTGGTCGGGCTACCACCCCAAGAAGGATCTGAGTGTAAGGCATAGTTGCCCTCCAGATCTCGAGACCAGGAATAGCTCGATAGCCCTCCTGATGCCTTGGTCGGGCTACCACCCCCAAGAAGGATCTGAGTGTAAGAGCATAGTTGCCCTCCAGATCTCGAGACCAGGAGAATAGCTCGATAGCCCTCTGATGCCTTGGTCGGGCTACCACCCCCAAGAAGGATCTGAGTGTAAGAGCATAGTTGCCCTTCAGATCTCGAGACAGGAAATAGCTCGATAGCCCTCCTGATGCCTTTGGTCCGGGCTACCACCCCCAAGAAGGATGAGTGTAAGAGCATAGTTGCCCTCCAGATCTCGAGACCAAGGAAATAGCTCGATAGCCCTCTGATGCCTTGGTCGGGCTACCACCCCCAAGAAGGATCTGAGTGTAAGAGCATAGTTGCCCTCCAGATCTCGAGGACCAGGAAATAGCTCGATAAGACCTCCTGATGCCTGGTCGGGCTACCACCACAAGAAGGGTCTGAGTGTAAGACGCATAGTTGCCCTCCAGATCTCGAGACCAGGAAATAGCTCGATAGCCCTCATGATGCCTTGGTCGGGCTACCACACCCCCACGAAGGATCTGAGTGTACAAGCATAGTTGCCCCTCAGATCTGAGACCAGGAAATAGCTGATAGCCTCCTGATGCCTTGGTCGGGCTACCACCCCCAAGAAGGATCTGAGTGTAAGAGCATAGTTGCCCTTCAGATCTCGAGACCAGGAAATAGCTCGATAGCCCTCCTGATGCCTTGGGGCTAACACCCCAAAGAAGGATCTGAGTGTAAGAGCATAGTTCCCTCAATCTGAGACCAGGAAATAGCTCGATAGCCCTCCTGAAGCCTTGGTGGGCTACCCCCAAGAAGGATCTGAGTGTAAGCATAGTTGCTCTCCAGATCTCGAGACCAGGAAATAGCTCGATAGCCTCCTGAGCTTGGTCGGGCTACCACCCCAAGAAGGATCTGAGTGTAAGGCATAGTT
>CM065640.1:66850321-66877242 GCA_033220585.1 Dipteronia sinensis
TAAGGCCCGGTACTAGGCAAACCTCCTATGAATTATGGAAGGGTAGGAAGCCAAATATTAGCTACTTCCACTCATTTGGGAGCAAATGCTACATTCTAAATGACCGAGATCAACTTGGCAAGTTTGATGCCAAGAGTGATGAGGGGATTTTTATTGGCTATGCCCTTAATAGTAAGGCCTATAGAGTTTTCAATTTAAAAACTCGGAGTGTCATGGAATCATCTAATGTCGTTATAGATGATTGTAGGTCTAAGACTAGAGACCATGATGAGGAGGTCATTGTGCTTGATGATCCTTTCTTGGAGAAGAATGGTGAGATTTCAATTGATGTGAAGTCAAGTCTTAATGAAGAGGTCATCCAACCTCTTGATAGAGATCCATCTTTGGACTCTAAAGAACCCGCTCCATGAGTTAGACATCTCCACAATAAGAATGACATTCTTGGAGATATGAATGAGGGTGTTAGGACTAGGCGTCAAATAGCTAATCAAATTAGCTATACTTGTTGCACCTCTCAAATTGAACCCAAAAAGGTTGATGAAGCCTTGAATGATGAGATTTGGGTTCTTGCCATGCAAGAAGAGCTAAACCAATTTGAAAGAAATGAGGTTTGGACTCTTGTTCCTAGACCCAAGGATACTAATGTCATAGGCACCAAATGGGTATATAGGAACAAGTCGGATGAAAATGGCAACATTGTGCGCAACAAGGCTAGACTTGTTGCACAAGGATACTCTCAAATTGAGGGTATTGACTTTGAGGAGACTTTTGCTCCGGTTGCCCGTCTTGAGTCCATAAGGCTTTTTTTGTCCATATCATGTGTGCAAAAGTTCAAATTGCATCAAATGGATGTTAAGAGTGCCTTCTTCATTGGTTTCTTGCATGCGGAGGTGTTTGTTGAGCAACCCAAGGGGTTTGTGGATCCACACCACCCCAATCATGTCTATAGCCTCAAGAAGGCTTTATATGGGTTGAAACAAGCACCTAGGGCTTGGTATGAGCGCCTCACTCAATTTCTTGTTGACAATGACTACACTAGGGGTAGTGTTGACAAAACTTTATTCATCAAGAGGAACAAAGATGAGCTTTTCATAGCTCAAATTTATGTTGATGATATTGTTTTTGGCTCCACCAACAAATCCAAAGTCCAACAATTTGTTGATGTCATGTCTCATGAGTTTGAGATGAGTCTTGTTGGGGAGCTCAATTACTTTCTAGGTTTGCAAATCAAGCAATTGCATGATGGGATTTTCATATCCCAAGCTAAGTATGCTAAGAACCTAGTGAGGAAGTTTGGCCTTGAGAATGCCAAACATTGTGACACACTCATGAGTACCACCTTGAAACTAAGCAAGGATGCTAGTGGCAAGAGTGTGGAACAAAGTCTTTATCGTGGCATGATTGGTAGCTTGCTTTACTTGACCGCAAGTAGGCCCGATATAGCCTTTAGTGTGGGTGTATGTGCTAGGTACCAAACGGATCCCAAGGAATCCCATCTCTCCTCAGTAAAGAGAATCATTCGATATGTGAATGGGACATCCAACTATGGGATATGGTACTCTTTTGACACTAATGCTAGCTTAGTTGGCTTTAGTGATGCAGATTGGGCAGGAAATTGTGATGATAGGAAGAGTACATCGGGCGGTTGCTTCTTCCTAGGCAACAACTTGGTCTCATGGTTTTGCAAGAAGCAAAATTCCATCTCTCTATCCACAGCTGAAGCGGAATACATAGCCGCCGGGAGTGCTTGCACACAACTCCTTTGGATGAAACAAATGCTTGTGGATTACGGCTTTGATCAAGGTATTCTTACCCTTTATTATGATAACATGAGTGCAATTAACATTTCAAAGAATCCAGTTCAGCACTCTAGGACAAAGCATATAGACATTAGGCATCATTTCATTAGAGAACTAGTTGAAAACAAATGCATTGCTCTTGAGCACGTGGGCACTAATGATCAACTAGCGGATTTATTTACAAAGCCCTTAGACTCAACTAGGCTCAACTCTCTTAGTAGGTCTATTGGGATTTGTTATATGCCTTGATGAGTTTTGGTGATTGACCCCTTATGGGGAACTCAAGCAAAGAGAGCAACCTTGCATGTTGGAATAAGCAAAAACTTGATCAACTTTATGCTTCTTTATTAATTGCTTGAGTATTCTTGGTTGTGCTTTTATATATTCTTATATGGCTTTTTATTTAATAAGTATGCCTTGCTTGGTTTGTAATCCATGTCACCTCTATGTTCAAACATGCATTTTTGGATTAGGAGAATTGATTGGGAAGTACATTTGAATGACCTATAATTTATCTCCATGACATGTGAACTTGTTTATGACATGCTCAAAATGATATGCATGACATGTCTTTTATTGCTTTAGTGCAAAATATGTGTGAAAGCAAATGAGAAGACTAAACCCAATAAGGATCTAGTATCCATGCAATAAATAAGGATGTCTCATCCAAATTTAGTCTTCTCTCTCTCTCTTTATTAGTTGAACAAGGCTACTATCATACGGGTATCTTACCCGGAAAAATCAAAAAGGGTGCAAAAGTCGCTCATGTCTTGTTTCACTTATAAAGTTTGGTATAGTTGCTCTTTAAATTGAAATTCATTTTTGAAACACTATATCTTGTTTGCTTATGACAAAAGGATACAAATTGGTTTGAATTCGTTTGGAAACCTTTTGATGTTCTCCTTGCCAAATACCATTTGCTTGAGCTATGATGTTACATGTCTTACATCCAAAGCAACTAAGTCACACATTTTCCTCTAAACAATAAACCCTCAATGATTCTCTCTCAATTAATTAAGTTGCATAAAGTTGTTGTATATGATTATGCACTTATCTTGCAAATAGCTCTCTTTGCTAAAGTGACCCGGTTGGGGAATACTCCTTTGCCTATCTCATGACAAAAAAGGGGAGTAATGTGGGTGGGTTTTATTTAAGGAGGGGATTGCATTTTTAGAAAGATTGTCCCGTTATGGGGGAGTAACCTATATAGGGGTAGCATTTGCATGTTGCATGTTGAAGTTTTCTTTTATTAAGCAAACTGCTCTTATTTATTTATCTCTCTTGATCACCTCACATGCACTTGTCTTGGAAAGTGTAGTCTCATTGTTTTGTAGGGAAGGTGGCTATTCTACAAGAGCTTGAAGTTTTGAAGACCTAGTATCTAGGTATCTTTTTGTAATGTAGAATATCTTTTTGTTGACTTCTAGTTTTATTCTTTTGTGAGGATGATTTGTGAGAGGTGGTTTTGTCACGAAATAGCCAAAGGGGGAGATTGTAAGTTCCTTATATTTTGAATGGCATATTTCGTTGACAAATCACATTAGGGATTATTCTTTGTAAGGGTAATTTAGGCCTCATTGGGTGTGATCAAGCTTCAAGGACATCATCTCTCTCAAAGAGCACTTCAAAGGTATCTCACTAGTTTAACTTTCTTTGAAGAGATCTAGTTGCACACACTCACTTGCATGCATTTTGTTCCTATCTTCATGTAATTGAATGATGTATTGTATGCCTCTTTTCACACTCCACACTTGCACATTTTGCACATCTCTTAGTGTGTTGAGTTTGCCCAGAAAAGAGAATTTCTTCTCTTAGCGCGGCCTAGACCGCTTGGCAAGACATGCTTGCACCGCGGCATACAGAGCGGTATACCTCAGCAGGGTCATGCTCCCTGTACCGCTTCCTGTACACTTGCACGCAAAGCGACCCAAGTCGCGGTGTTGTCCAGTAGGCCTCTGTTGCCCATACCGCGGCTTGTGCATCTGCATGCACAGCGCCCTGCACCGCGTTGTTGTCCAGACGGTGCACTGCTGTATATACCGCGGTGTGGATACCTGCCTGCGACGCGGTCCATCTAGCGGTATTGACGGGATTTTGTGCCCTAAGTTCAAAACGACGATGTTTTAACTAGGGCTCCCTTATATATACTATATCTTCTTCCTTGCTCGTTTTTATGAGTTCAAGAAGCCATTTTTGATAGGCCAAGCTTCCCCTAGAGAGAGAAACTCCTAAGAACTCATCTTTACTCAACCAAACACAAATCCATGTGCATCTAACATCTTCAAGCATCATCCCATCATGGATTCTTCTTGCTTTCATTGACTAGGTAACTTGAACATGCCCTAAATCTCTTTGTATTTATTTATGTTCTTGTTTGCCTAGGGTTAGCTCTTTTATATGATTTTATTGCATATCTTTATGTTTATTGGCATTTATAACACGGTTGAGTTGATGTTTGTTGGTTGAGAGCCTTGTTCTTTAATAGCTAGCATTTAGGACGATTTTACCCTTCTAGCTAAATCTTCATGCATTTGCATTTAGATATTGATATCTAGGATTTGCATTTATTGACATCTTTAAATCCTTAGATAAGCATTTATTGTTGCATAGCATTAATTGCATGTTTGAATATCTTTTACATATTCACATAGGTTGTTTAACCTCTTCATTGATTGTTAAGCTTTGTGACTAAGTGGGTTAGTGCACAAGCTTGTGGTCAAGAATCACTATTTAAGGGCCGTTGGGTAGAGTGAAAGGGTTAGTGACCAAGTAGGTATGACTTGAGGTCAACCTAGGTTGTAAACTTTCGTTCAAATAGTGGATTTGAGGACCGTATGTGGCTAGAAGGATAGCCCGTGAGTTTTGCCCAGTTGGAGGGTTTCTCACGTAAATCAATCCTTGTGTTTTTATTGTTTTCCGCATATTTATATTGGATTGATTGATTGCTAATATGGAGTAGGATTATTAAAATTGATTAAGTCGAAAAGTTGGTAATAAATCAACTAAAACCTATTCACCCCCCTCTAGGTTGTATTAGACACACTTTGTGTATTTTCATCACACTCTCCTTCTGGCTTACCACGTTCATCAAACTTCTAACAAACTTCTGACAGTTTCCTCTTGTCCCACATTTGACACGACATTAGCATGAGCCAGCACGAGACAGCACGAGACAAGATGGGACAAAAATTGGGAAAAACTGTCCCACCTCAGACCATGGGACTACTTGTCCCATGGCATGGGACAAATGTCAAAAAGATCAATTTACTCTTCATATGTTCAAAAAATTACAATCATGTCCAATGTATTATATATATATATATTATAATTACATATATAGTATAATATAATATTATATATATAGTATATAATAATATATTATTTAATAATATATATTTCCTATATATAATAATATTTAATATATCATATATATATTATAATCTTTAATATATTATAATATATATAATATATCAAAAATTATTATTATATATATGATAAATATATATATATATATATATATATTAATACATAATATATATGATATATATATATATATTATTAATATATATATATATAATAATAATATGTATATCAATATATATTATAATAATATATATATATATATTATATAAAATATATATGTAATATAAATATATAATATATGTATATAATATAATATATAATATATTAAATATTATTACCTATACATTAATATATATATATATATATTATTGTATATGTAATAATATGTAATATTATATATATATATATATATATATATATATATATCTTATATATATATAATAATAATAATTAATATATCATATATATATATATATTAATATATAATATTATAATATATATTATTATATATAATATTATAATATATATTATTATATATAAGGAGGACACTCTGGTCATTTGAACCTCTTGTCCAGTCCTGTCCCAGCCATACCAAACGCATAACAGTACAGTCCATAGTTCTATCCCAGACATTCTAAATACAATACGGAACAACTGTCCAGTCCAGTCCAGTCCAGTCCCATATTGTTCTGTCCCATCCCCGTACCAAACACACCTTAAAGAAGAGGAAGCAGAAAAAGGTGAACAGTTTTTTTAGGGGCCGTTTGGTATGGGGTCATCTTTACATGAGAATGTGAATCTCATAGCATTCCCATGTTTGGTAGCAGATTTGAGTTTTTTGTTTCCCGGGAAAGTGAATCCCATGGGAATCACATTACCCTCCAAGGGGGTAATCTGAAACTCATCCCAACAGATGGGTTTCAGATGCCCCTCTATTTGATTCCCATTGTGGGACCAACAATCAATTAAAAAAAATAAAAATAAAAACAAAACACGATATGTTCAAAAGATTAAAACAAAAATAAAATTGTTGAATTAACAAGTGAACTAAAAAACGAAATCATCAACTAAATTAAACAGAAAACAATCTCTAATCATTCAATTTCCAATACCATCAAAACACTTTAGATCAACAAAACTCAGAAACAAAAAACAAAAGCACTTTTGATGATAATCAAAAAATTAAAAAATCAAGCTCTATTCTTCAGTTCTTCCTAAGCAAAGCAGGTCGATCTCTTGCTAAGAGCCAAACTTGTCTTTGAAGAACACAGAATCAACCCACAAAGAAACGCCAAAACACCGAGACCCATGGACGGAGAATACATCATCATCAGCTTCTCAGACGCCTTCCCCGACCCCATCAGCTCCCCCAACACAATCGTTATTGGAGTGGCGATGGAGATGCCGTAGATCAAGCAGGTGGTGTTGAACCAGGGCTTGGAGCAGAGGATCCCGAAGATGTTGACGATGGAGAAAGGCGATAGGAAGAGGAGTTCGAGCCAGACGACGCCGACGAAGAAATTTCTCTGCGAACAGATAATCGCCTACTCGGTCATGTACCGCTTCTTTAGATCGACGAGGAATGCCGGGTAAAATTCCGATGATAGGAACATCTGAAAACAGGAACAGAGGATCTGTATTTTTTTTTGCTCCCATCTTTTTTTTCTTTTTTGATCTGAAAAGAGGATCTGTAATTTTGGGGAAAACCCCAAAAACAAAACATTAAACACATCAATTAAAAATGGGAGATTATAGCCGATTCAGATTCCCTTCCGGTTTCTTCTCCAAGCTTGGCTTCTCCAACCCAACGAGTCTCAAATCCTTCTCTTTGCGCGGCTGCGTAACTCCACTGTGCTCCGAGTTGTCAACCGAACTCGGCTTCTTCCCAGTTCTCGTGGCCTCAAAAAGGAGCAATCCGGCAGCAATAAGAAAGTTCAAGACCATCCAGTACTTAATAAAAAACCTAAGAACTCGATGAGTCAACTCGGACTTCACTCGCTGATGGTTCTGTTTCTTGCGCTTTCTGCGGACTCGGACTCGCATCCGACCGAGCTCGTCTGAGTCTTCGTCGGAGATGGAGATTTGTATGTTGTTGTTATTAAACATTGAAGATGACATTGCTGAGATCGAATGGGATAGGTTTGCGTGTGTGTAACATTGAAAATGGAATTTTTTTAATGTAATTATAAAAAATATGATTATTAACAATTAAAAATTCATTAAAAAAAAGATTCCCATATGTTCAAATGTGCAACCAAACACATATATCTGACATTCCCAGGAATCTAATACAATATTTCCATGCACAACCAAACACAGGTATACAAGTTTCCCAGGAATCACATTACTTTGTTTAACTTTCCCAGGAATCAGAAAAATTTGATTACCCCATACCGAACGGTCCCTTAATATTATATTTGATTAATGAAAGTATTAGGGCTCATGTGGCAATGTGTGATTGGATAATTTATTTGATTTTTTTTCATTGATTTATAGCACTTGAAAAGACCAAATTGCCCTTTACTAGTTAGTGACTGACAATGGTCAATAGTTAGTCAACTTGTCAAGGGGAAGTTAGTGTTATTATGATTTTTTTCACACGTTTTAATTCAATTGTACATATAACCAAGGTAAGTTTGTGTAATTTGCCCAAAGAAAAAACTATCCAATAAATCCAGTAAAAAAATACATTCTATCCAATAAACAATATTATTTTTGAAACAAATGGTGGGACCATTTTTTTTTCTCTTTTCAATTTATTTTATTTTTTTATGTAATTAAAATATAAATTTATTCTAATAATTGATAAAATATTTTAATTTAAACATTTTAAAAATAATAATTTTCAATATTAACAAATAAAAATAAAAAATATTTTATTTAAATTTTGTTTAAATATTTAAATTATTATTAAATAAATAATTTAAATATTTTAATTTTTTTAAAATTTAATTTAAATAATTATTTTAACTAGTCCAATTCTATACCACTATTTTATCCTGGTGAGATGGAATTATTTAATCCCATGTTTTTTTTATAAAAAATTCTTCTTCTTTTATTTTTAAATTTAATTATAAAATTTGTATTTATTTAATATATCTTATTATAATATTTGAAAATATTATATATTAAATAAAAATGTTATTTTCTTTAATATTAATTTTAATTATTTTATTAAATAATTTATTTTTTAAAATTAATCTAATTTATTTATTTAAAAATTATCTAATTTAATTTTATTTTGATCAATTGCACACTTATTAAATATATGTTAAAATTATTATTTTTTATCCAATCACATACCACACCAAACAAAAGACATGATTATTTTAATCTAAACTTATACAACACCAAACACATCACATCACTAAATTTAGTCCAGTCATATCCTACCAATCCAATCCAATCCAAAGAAAATAATCATATCCTATCCCGTGCATCAAACGAGCCCTAAAAGAATGATAATATTATATCCAATCCTATCCAATTTAATATCGTCTAAACTAATCAAATATTGTAGGATACTATGATGCAACACTATAATGTTCAAGCCCTGTTGATTCAAAGAATGTCCAGAACTTAGAACACTTTGCTAACTCGTTAATTCACATGAGTACCGAGAAAACAAATAAAAGGAGCTTGATAACCGAAAATTTTATTATAAACTCAATCATGCCATGTAGAGATGGCAATGAGCCGGGTTCGGGGCGGGGTGGCCCTCCCCGCACCTTGTCCCATTTATTTTTTGAAACCTTATCCCCATATAAAACCCCATAATATATGGAGTGGGGCGGGGATGGGTGGGGTATGCTTTCCCCATCCCCACCCATTTACCCAATTTAATCCATTTATCAAAATTATTTATTAAGATAATAAATATATAACACATTGAATGTAATATAATATAAAAAATAATTCTAAAATAGTATTGAAAATCATCTCATAAACATTGAAAATAAACATAAATATCACAATTAAACAAATAAATTTAATAATTTGTAAACATAACATTAAAAGGAAAAAAAACTAAAAAAAATAAAGATTATATTTTAAGCTGGGTGGGGAGGGGATTATAAATCACATCCCCGCCCCATACCCATTGCTGTTTTTACAATCTATCCTCATCCCCGTCCTATACCCATTGCGAGTTTTACTATCTATCTTTATGTGCCTCATCCTTGGCCCATTCCTACCAAATCGAAACCCATCCCACTCCATAAGTGCTGGTCCCCGCATGCCCTATACCCACGGGTTATTTTGTCATCCCTACTGTTATAAAATGGCTACAAAGCTCCAACATATATGAGTAGAAAAAAAGAATAAGAAACAAATAAAATCACAATTTGAATCAACTAATAGTATGCCTTAAATCATCTCTATGATTGATCAAATCGCATAAATCAATCATATGCCTTCATCGTAGGCAATTGATAAAATTGTATAAATTAAGTTATTGTCAACACTATGGTTCTTGCAAATCTTCCATCACTTGGTCTCAAATCTCAATCACACTGTCAAACTAAGTCACCATTGGCACAACCTTGTATCAATTTTAGAAGTCATTTTTTGAATTAGGAATGATTGAAAGGAGCCAAATCTCATTTGTATCCATACGCATTTTAGTTTGGAGTAGCCATATTTATATACCTTTTGAAATTGCATGTGCAGGCCTTCTTGTAATTACATTTTAATACAAGCTTTTGTATAAAATCTATTTTAAAAATAATTTCGAGTAAGGTTTATTTAAATACAAGTAATACTCTACAATAAATTTTTTTAAATTTAGAAATTAGGTGGGTCATAATTAAAAAATAATTTTTGTTAATCGGGTGTTTATGTGAACGAGGTGTACATACAATTAGTGGGGTAGGCAAATGGACGAGCTTGAGATTTGAACAAATGACTCACAAGTCGGTGGCTAAAATCCTGAGTTTGAGGTTTGAACAAATAACTCATAAGTCAGTGGCTAAAATCCTTCCGACAATAAAAAGCTTTTAAAAAAAAACATGGGAACGAGGTGTACATACAATTAAAGTGGGGTAGGCAAATGGACGAGCTTGAGATTTGAACAAATGACTCACAAGTCAGTGGCTAAAATCCTGAGCTTGAGGTTTGAACAAATAACTCATAAGTCAGCGGCTAAAATCCTTCCGACGGTAAAAAGCTTTTAAAAAAAAAACATGGGAAGTGGGGTGCAAATATCAGCATTATTTGGTCTGTTTTCGGGCCATTCTATATCAAAAGAAGCCCATGGCTAAAAGTTACAGGAGATCGATTCTTCTGGCCCGAATAGATGACCACAAACAAATACTACAAAACTAACCAAAACTGGATTCAAAACTCTCTCCATCGATCGATCGAATCAGTGGCAGCCGGCGGGAAGGCATTTGGATCGGTGAGAGCATCGCCATTTTTTTAATTCTTTATTTTCTCATTTTTTTAGCAATTAATTATATAACTTAGAATTCTCGCCCTCCGTTTAATTTTCGAAAAATTTGCGGTAAATGAAATAAAACTATAATTTTATTCATTGATTTATACGGCTCAAGTAACTTTCGATTCCTACAGATTTTTAATGTGAAAAAATGCTCGATTCAGTCGAGCCTAGTAGTGTATTGGGCACAGTTTGAATTGATATATAAATTTGCTTTTCAAAAAAACAATTATTTATCGGTCTGCTCAATTATCGATTTCGTCTTCATTTTCTCTCATTTTTTTTTGCTCCTGCCAACGAAATACAATATCAGGTTTCAGTCTTTGAAGTCCTTGTGTCAATCTATAAACATTTTCCTCAGTTTCTGGGGTTGGATTCTAGGGTTTGTCCTAGATCTCGAAGTTTTGGTTTGATGTGGTTTTCAATTTTCTTACCATATAATTGCTCAAAAACTTGTGTGAATACAAATAAATCCAAAAGTCTGGGATCTGACGCTGGACTACGTTTGAATTGGCTGTTCTTAGTTTTTTAAGTGCATTCTTTATTTGCCGGATTTTTTTGACAATTGTGATTGATTTAATATGTATATGTTTTACTTAGTTACTGGAAAAATTAGATGATTAATTATACTTGATGACTATTTTGCAGTGATTGTGTGAAGATATTTAATTGTAAGAGGTTTGCCAAAAAGCTTTGATACACAATGTCTATGGTTGATGAACCACTATACCCAATTGCTGTTCTTATAGACGAGCTGAAAAATGATGATATCCAGCTTAGGTTGAACTCAATCCGAAGGCTGTCAACCATTGCACGTGCTCTTGGGGAGGAGCGGACCCGGAAGGAATTAATACCCTTTCTAAGTGAAAACAATGATGATGATGATGAGGTACTTCTTGCAATGGCAGAAGAGTTGGGGGTTTTTATTCCATATGTGGGGGGAGTTGAACATGCCCATGTTTTGCTCCCACCTCTTGAGACTCTTTGTACCGTCGAGGAGACCTGTGTGAGGGACAAGGCTGTAGAGTCACTATGTAGGATTGGCTCTCAGATGAGGGAGAGTGACTTGGTTGACTGGTTTATTCCCCTGGTCAAGGTTAGATAGTGCATCCTTTTATGCTGTTTATTATTTTAATTATATTATTTCTTCTACATGAAAAGCCATGATTTCAGCTTTTTAGAAGAATTCTTCATTGCCTTTAAAAGTTAATCTATATTTATTAATTTGGAGACAGTTTTTCTTTAGAAATCTAGAACATTTTTGCACCTTATTGAATTTTGAACTCTTAGTTAGGCAGTTGAATTTCTATTCCATCAGCTCCACGATTTTGTCTCTTACTGCACAAGATCCATCACCTCAATGAGAGCATCTTTTATTCAAAGAAAAGATAGAGAAGATAGTTTTAGTAGGTCTGAATTAGCTTGAAATGTGCTACTTTTTTACTAGGATCTCTTGTATTAAAAGTGTAATTTATATAGCAATGGCTACATATGGGAAACAGTTTATTTTTGTATTCAACAATATTTGTAACGCAATTTAATAGTTTTCCCTGTTTCCGGTGACTATTTCTCTTTAGTTTCTTATTTTCTGAATGTCTTAAGTTCTTATTTCTCAGAGACTAGCTGCCGGTGAATGGTTTACAGCTCGAGTTTCTGCATGTGGTCTGTTTCATATCGCTTACCCTAGTGCCTCAGATATGTTGAAGACGGAATTACGGTCAATATATACCCAGTTGTGCCAAGATGACATGCCCATGGTTAGGAGGTCTGCTGCATCAAATCTGGGGAAATTTGCTGCAACTGTTGAACCTGCTCATTTGAAAACTGACATCATGTCAATATTTGAGGATCTTACACAAGATGGTAATTGGATATCTATAACATATTTGATGGAGAGCATTTTCTGTTTCTCTCTCAATTGTTTGATAGGGTATTATCATGTTATGCAAGTAGTATCTACTTTTTGTGCCGAGCATCATTCCTTCAATTATTCCAACTGACCTCTGATGCATGTTGAATTGAATACATTGCTTGAAGTACTTATTGCTTTGAAATTACTGCTTAATGATGAATTTGGATAGTGTTGTTCTTCTTGCTTGCAGTTTCCAATGGGTTCATCTTAAAATCATTTAAATTAATACTGCTTGATGTTTCAGAGTTTTATGTTTTATTGTGGTAAGGAGGTTAAGATAGCCATAATTGCATAGCTGAGAAAATGAACTTTAAAATGTTAATTTTCAAGTCTAACTTAGAAATTTGCATTGAGTTCAGACATCATATGAATGTTCAAATACCAGGACATAATAAGTAGTTCAATTCTTATGTGTTTAATATTTTAGAAAAACAACAAATTCATAGACATTGGTTTACATTTTTCACTTACCTAGTTTTTTGTTGTTATATTTTAAAGTTTGTGATTACACTTGAGTACCTATATGAATTTTTTGAAATTCATTTTCATGTCAGATCAAGATTCTGTTCGATTATTGGCTGTTGAGGGTTGTGCAGCTCTTGGAAAGTTGTTGGAGCCTCAGGATTGTGTTGCACATATTCTTCCTGTTATTGTCAATTTCTCTCAGGTATATGGTTGTAAAGTATGAATTCATTTTTCTTGGCAAGTTTCTATGTATTTCATTATGTGTACTGTTGCTTTTGACATGTTAACATGTTATTGGATCAATCATGGTAAACACAGTTTTAAAAACAGGCACTTTTTCATATTGCTTATTAGTGACACTGTTAGCGAATTTTCAGTTGAGCTAACAGTAGAGTTTATTTCAAGTTTTAACTCTACTAGTTTGGATAAGACGTGGGGAGTGGTGAAGAATAAAAAGTTTGAAGGAGTTAGAAATGTAATTAAAATTAGAGTGTGGTAATATTAATTTAAAATTGTGACATAATTCTAAATATCTACAACTTATCATTCGTTTACTCTTAATCTAAGGGTTGGAACAATGTAATATAATCACATACTCGAGTCATTTTTTAATTAGGTATTAAAATGACATTGCAATTTTCAACCCATAGATTTAAGGGCACGTTTGTTTCATGGGATAGGATGGGATTGGCTTATTTTTAAGCCGTTTCCCATGTTTGGCTCATTGATAGAGGACTGGATAAAAATAATCCTATCAACCCATTTTATCCCATTGCAATGGGATAAATTAATCCCAACGAAATACATTGGATTAATTTCTTTCCCATCTTGATTATTACAAACCTAGATCATCAATCTTCACAAACTCATCTTCACTTATCATAAACCCAGATTCTCCAATCCAAAACCCAACATATATCATCAATCAAAACAATATCTAACTCCACAATCCCAGATTTGTTCAACAAAAAAAAAAAAAAAACCCAGTTCACATCTTTATAGTGAACCAGAATTTTTTCCAGAGCTTGATCAAAGCTTCCTTAGCAGCTTCCCCAAAACAATTAAGGATTATATATAATAAAATTAACAAAAAACAGTGTCATCTACTTAGATCTACACCAAGTAGATCTACACTAGTTTCAGTTTAAGAAAGAAAAAAAAATTCAAAAATTAAAAATAGAAGAAGAAGAAGAAGAATATAAGAAGATCTGCACACAAATTTTGGTTTAAGAAAGAAAAAAAATTGAAAAATCAAAAATAGAAGAAGAAGAAGATCTGCACCGTTGTAAGAAAGAAAGAAAAAATTGAAAAATTAAAAATAGAAGAAGAGATGATATCAGCTATGGAGGAGTTGGGACAGCAAAGGAGAGAAAAGAAAAAATGAGACAGCAAAGGAGAGAAAGAGATGTGAGGAGAGAGGAGATCAGAGGAGAGTTAAAAGATATATTTTTTTTAACATTTAATTTTATTTTAATTTAATATTTTAATACTACACTTTTATCCTATCCCATTATATACCAAACACAGTATAACATTATTTTTAGTGAAATCCCATGCTGCACCAAACACGGGAAACACTATAATTAATCCAATCCAATCCAATCTAATCCCATGTCTTAAAAATAGTCCAATCCTATCCTGCGCACCAAACGCACCCTAAGAGTTTGTTGATGGTTGGAATGTTGGATATATATATATATATATATATATATAGAAATAAAGTGGATGGTTGGATATTGAAATCTAGATTTAAGTCGCAATTGTTAAGTTAATCTTTGCCCTTAAAATGATATTAGACTCATCTTTGTGTGTTAGTATTAAATTACTATGGGAACATTATATAACTCTTCCTGCATCTTTCAAAGTGTTCCTTGTTCTTTCTCTTTGTACTCCTTTCTTCATTTAGAGGAGATTTGTTTCTTTCTGAAAAATAGATGAGATTCAGAATTCAGTACAAGAGCAAAGGGTGTGTTGCCCTTAAGTACCTATTGCAATCCACCTAAAGATTTATGACTCATGGAGATAAAAATAAGAAAATTTTTAGGTCATGATGTCTAGTCAGGTTGTTTTCTATTCTGCAGTGGCAATCTGCTGAGTGTATTTGCTACCAATCTATAGATCACATTCTTACAGTGGATTACAGATTGATCTACTGTTGGGCTAGGTTGCTTCTTACTATATAGGCAAGAAGAAAATGTAACTGGTTTGGTCATGACCAATATCAAATGGCCTTTTGGTACCAGAACAAGATGATAGAACCAACCTAGTTTATATAGCCATGCTAATGCAGGATCAAGACTATTTGGCATTGTTTTTCATTTGGGAGGAGTTTAAGATGGACGGCGCAGAAGCTTATAGCTTGGAGAAGATTAATTGGGCTTTTTGTTGTGTCCTTTTCTTTTGGTTTCACTAGTTTGAATTTAGAATTTTGGGTTGTGGCGGAATTCATTAATATTATTTTTAGCCTACGCTCTAACTTGTGTGAGCACACACAAATGTTCTATCCCTTTGATGGGGGGAGTAAAGCTCAAAATATTTGGAAATTTGCAATGATGACTCTATTTTTGGGTAATATGGTTTGAGAGGAATAAAAGAATTTTTGAGGATGATAAGGGAAAGGATATCCATATTTTGTGGGACAAAATCCACTTTTGGGCGTCTCTTTGGGCTTCTGTTTCTGCTTACGTTGAAGGAGTCCTTCCTTTATAAATTTTGATCGGGAGTTGCTGTAACCTATTAAATGGTTTCCTCATTATTTTTGTGAGGGCTCTTTGTGTAGCTCTGTCTTTTGGTTTTTGTGTATTCTTTTGTTGCTAATTCCGACATTTGTTGTAAGCTAGGGTTCACCTACCTTGTTTATGTGAGGCTTTCTGCAGCCCTTGAAAGATTGGAGTGGTAGGTTGAAAAGCTTCATGTAGTTAGCCACTTATCCCTCAAGTAGTTGGGTTAAGGTTGTCATGGCGCTGATCCTTTGGAGAGATATTTTTCCTTGGTTCATGTGTGTGTGGGGTTTGATGCATGTTGGCAAATGTTGAGTTGGGGATATTGCGTTTCCCAAAGATTTTAGGGTTCGATGGGGATCCAGTTTCAAACTCAAGTTGGCGAAGTGTGCTCCCAAGTTTTTTTTTTTTTTTTTAAATTTTTTGAGCTATCCATTTTTTCTAAAGCAGAGTTAAAGGATGTTAGAAAAGCTGTTGAGGGGGAAGGGGGAAATTCAATACTTTTTTCTAGGGACTTCTAAATTTAATTTTCAACATGGATGGTTTCCTTGAAATTCTGTCATACTCTATTACAAAGATTGCAAACCTTTTTCCTTACCTTTGACTGAGTAGTCACTATATTCACTACATTAGGATTGGCAATTTAGGTTGGTGGGTCGTGTTTGACCCAACTCGAACACAACGCGATTAATCTCTGCTCAGCCCGAAAACGGCACAATTAAATAATCATGCCAGGCCACTCAACCAGGTTACAACTCATTTATTTAAATGGGTGACTTGACACAACCTGTTTGATTGGTTTATTGTATATGATATGAGTCATGCCCTTTGACATGTCTAATTTGCCTAACCTGTCACATAATGAACATGTTTTAGTCCAATTATCTTATTTAACTATATAATTAATTTACTCAGAAAAAAATAATTAACTATAAACCACTTCTACATTAACATACAATAGTAAAGGATAAGTAATATGTTTTTTAATTATGTATTTCATTCAATAGTTAGGAAAGTCTACTCTATTTTATTTGTATCCAAACATAGCCTAAAGATTGCAGGAGAGCCAAAAGACAGAGAGCTCCAAATTAGTAGCATATATTCTCTTCTTGAATCAGTAGATAAGTGTTTCTTTTCAATTTAATTTACACCATATGAAGTTTAATCTAGTGAGTCCCTCGAACCCTTTTTGTCTCATCACTTCACTTCTCTACCATATTCGATTCCAATTCACGCACCTCAACATGATTTAAGTATTAGCAACAATGACATTGGTGGAGATGAAGCAATTTTCGGCATGTTAGGCAATGGAGGCCGATGTTATGGCGGTAGAGACTAAATGAGAAGAATGAGTGAGGTGTTAGACTATTAAGTTAGGGTTTATGTCTTTGTATACCATTGTAAAATTACAATTATACTCTGATATGATGTAAAATTACAATTAGACCCCTGATAATATTGTAAATCCGAAATCATGATAAAGCAATCCCAAACTTGACACGATTACTGTTTTCATACGATTAAGGTCAACCCTAACTCGCTAATTCACTTCGTGTTCGTGTCAGGTTGTTATGTCATGTCTCAAATTGCCAACCTCACACTATGTGATGTTATGCTGTGTGGATATTTATAGTTTTCTTTTGAACAGGGTGATAATTTTATGAAACCTTATTACAGATAATTATTGTAGTCCAATCTGACTTTTTGTTGCTTGAAAATACACTATGCATGTAGTAATCATATTCTTAATTTTTGCAGTGCAATCTGACTTTTTGCTGTTGAAAAGTATCGAATCCCTGTATTAATTTTATCAATATTATGAAATTTAAGCTATTGTATGGCTTTTATACTTGGTTTCTTTTTGTTGATTCCCTATGTTCTTATGTTTATGGTCTGAGCAGGATAAGTCTTGGCGTGTGCGCTATATGGTTGCAAATCAATTATATGAACTTTGTGAAGCAGTTGGGCCTGAACCTACTAGGTATATATCTAATGTGAAGGCTTGGCTGTTATTTTTTCAAGTCATATACCAATGATTTACTACTTTATTAGTTATGTGTTATTGGAGTTTCAACTTTCGTTCTGTCTTATTCATCAGTTTCATGTTTAATAATTTTGAGATTTAATCGGTACATACTTAATTTTATCCACATTGTTTCATTTAAGAATTACTTTCATGCATGGTGGTGTAGAGTTAATGCTTATCACCTGTCTCTGGCTTAAATTTTTAGTTTATAATGATTTTATGCTTAGGACGGACTTGGTCCCTGCATATGTGCGGTTACTTCGAGATAATGAAGCTGAAGTACGCATAGCAGCTGCTGGCAAAGTGACTAAGTTTTGCCGAATTTTAAATCCTGAACTTTCAATTCAACATATTCTTCCCTGCGTGAAGGTGCCCATGTATTTGAGAAGTTAAACGTTTCTTAGTTCTATGATGTTTTATGTTAAGAGCAGGAGTATTTATTTACCTGATTTCCATTTTATATTGGCCATCTCAATACTTTTGAACAACCTTTTGCAGGAATTGTCATCAGATTCTTCCCAGCATGTCCGCTCTGCTTTAGCTTCAGTAATAATGGGGATGGCTCCTGTCCTGGGAAAGGTAATATAATCATATAGTGGTTTCTACACTTATCCCTTTGTAGGGGAAGTATGGAAGACAAAATTGTTAATATCAATGGTGTAAGTTGAATGTTTCATGTTAATGTGCACACTGTAGTGTTTTGAAGTTGAAAAAGTTTGTTGGAGAAACTTATAAACAATGAAAATTATGAATTAGCTTCATTTACAGTAAATATGGATCTGGACAGACTGATTTATAGCTTTAAATTTGTTTCCATCTTAAATTAGGCTTCCCAAATAATTGTTTGAGAAAACTATTAATGATATATTTTATTATCTTATTCCAGCTATTCTACTCTTCTTTTAGTTTGCATTTCTGTTCAGTTTATGGTGTTAGCTACTTAGCTGTTTGTTAATCCATTATTCGTAGGTTTTTCATGATGTTTTTGGTCTTTTTATCTCACTTCTACTCTCAACACTGACACCTATTTCTCCCAGTCCTTATTTTAAACTGCAGTTCTAGTTTTTATCTGGTACAATTTTCTTGCTTTGGACTTTTAACTTCATTTAAGTGGTTTATGCAGGATGCAACGATCGAGCAACTTCTTCCAATATTTCTTTCTCTTTTGAAGGATGAATTTCCTGATGTACGCCTCAACATTATCAGCAAGCTTGATCAAGTGAATCAGGTTTGTTCAATTTTAAAGGATTCACTTCATTCGTTTATGTCGTGGTTTGATTTGCAATTGCAATGCATTAAACTAATGAACAAGGGGAATGGGGAGTGGAGAAATGTGAATCAGAACTGGAGAGAATTTAAATAATATAATTATTTAACCTGGAATTCTGATTGGTTTGAGACTTTGAGCTTAAAAATTGCAATTTATAAAGCTATGGGTGCTTGCTGGTTCAGCTGGCAAAATCCCTTGTAGTTGTGTAAAACTTCCTGGGTTCAAGTCCTGCTCACATGTGCTTTGGGGGGTTTTGGTTTATATTTAATGTAATATAAAAAAAATTGCAATCTATAAAACCAGTGAAATGTTGGGAATGGGTAGTGGAGGGGAACATGATCATTGTAGTCGAGAAAATTTAATCAGTTTAATTATTCAACCTGAAATTCCAATATGTTTGGGCCTTGTTTTCTCATTTCAGCTTATATACTTCCTTGAACTTGTATGAATCTGGAAAAGTACACTTAACTATGTCATTCATGCTTCTTTGAAGCATTTTGTTGGATGCATTGCACAAATATTTAAATGGATGACTAATGCAGCAAATGTGATAACACATATGATGTTGACAGATAACATGTAACCTTGGTGTTTTAATTTCGGTTGCCTTTCTAGTCATTTTGAGATGAGACATTATTGCAGGTTATTGGAATTGATCTATTGTCTCAATCCTTATTACCGGCCATTGTTGAGCTTGCGGAAGATAGACATTGGAGGGTTCGTCTTGCAATAATAGAGTATATACCTTTGTTAGCCAGCCAGCTGGGTGTAGGATTTTTTGATGATAAACTTGGTGGTCTTTGTATGCAGTGGTTACAGGATAAGGTTAGTGTTTCTTTCCTTGTGTGGCAATGGTTGACATTTGACGGCAAATCCTTTCTTTTCCATCATGTTCTGAACAGTTTTATGTTTTTCATCTTGGGGTAAGCATTATTTGCATGTTTGTTTTGTCCCTGTGAAGTGTTTGACATTTGTCCTTGGGTTGGGTTGTCTTGGGTTACATGTGCATTATAATATAAAATAAAACCGGAAGTTGGGAAGTAGAGAGTTGAATTCATCTCGGGCATATGATGAATTTTATGGCTGCTTGCTTCTGGTGTTACATGTAGAACTGCAAAACCCTTTGTTCAGTTTGGTGAATAATATTTTTTTCCCTTGAAATTTACTAAACCAATGCTTTATGCACCCTTATGTGTGTAATGCCTTTCCTATCATTTATTGACCTGTTTAGTAAATTTGGGTACTATTTTTACCTGCGTATTGTTGCAGGTTTATTCTATTCGTGATGCTGCTGCTAACAATTTGAAGCGCCTTGCAGAAGAATTTGGTCCAGAGTGGGCAATGCAGCACATAATACCCCAGGTTTGTTTGCTAAGTGAATTTTTACCAGCTTCCTTCAATCTAGTCGCTGTAAAACATGAATGAAGAACTTCAGATTTGAATGTGGAACTGAAATCGATACACTTGCCTTAGATTCTGCAAATTATTGGTTTAATTTTAAAAAAAGGTTGTAGACCTTCCTCATGTTTGGTTTTACTGCATTGTGGGGAGCAACAAGATTCTGAAGATTTGCTGATTTTGTATATGATTTTCTCAGCTTTATAACTTTTGAAATGAATTTGAGTCTGCTGTACTGTCGAGAAATAATGTGATAACGTCATATTTGAATAATGATTTCTCTTTTCTTCAATCTGTTGACAAACCAATATCATATGGCTTCCCTTTTCTTTTTGAGATTTTATTTCGTTCAGTTTATCCTTTTTTCATTTTTCACTATATTCTTACTAATAAAAAGTGGGAGTTGGCTTGCATCTGGGCAGGTTTTAGAGATGATTAGCAATCCCCACTATTTGTATCGGATGACCATTTTGCGTGCCGTCTCTCTCCTTGCTCCTGTCATGGGACCAGAAATCACTTGTTCTAAACTGTTGCCAGTAGTTGTCAGTGTATCAAAAGACAGGTATCTATACTTTTGGAAGCTGCCAATTTAATATATAAATGATTTATTGTGGTTGGTTGGTTTTTGATTGCTGGACTGAATCCTTGTTCAGAGTACCAAACATCAAGTTTAACGTGGCGAAGGTGCTACAGTCTCTCATTCCCATTGTTGACCAATCTGTATGTACTTTGCACTAGTCTGTCTTAATTTTTTCCTTATTTACGTTTCAATTAAATGTTGGAACTCTTTTCACAGACATTTTTTCATCCTTTCCATAATTTCATTAGCATTTATCGCCTGATTTGAATAACTGTAATAGGTGGTGGAGAAGACAATCCGTCCCTGTTTGGTTGAGCTTAGTGAGGATCCGGATGTTGATGTCCGATTCTTTGCTAGTCAAGCCATTCAGTCTATTGATAACTTGATGATGTCTAGCTAGGCATGATCATTTCAGAACCTTAGCTTGTATTGAATTGAAGATCTTTTTTCCGGAGGCCATTATTGTTTTTGCTGCGTCAGATTAGTTCATATCTTCTTCCTGATGGTTTGAGTGGTGGAGTGCCGTTGTATCGTCTAACATGTAAAGCCCTTTTTGGCTACTGAACTGATGTGCTCTAGTGATTGAGAAACATACAACATATCTACTGAAAACCTCTTTAATTTTGTGTAGTTATTCTTGTTTGTTCCCTTTATCATGTACACTATTTTTGGAGATGCACCAAACGGTTGTGCCCTTAAAACGTGTATGAATTTAGGCAATTACCAACGATCTTAATGAGACAAGGATTAATGTTCTTCTGTTTTCTAATTAATTATTTTTAAACAAACAAAACAATTTAAAACATATGACAATATGTGGTTAGTCAAGTGGTATATACTTCGAGGTGTGGGTTAACGGTTGTGGGTTAACCATTTATTATTATCAAAATAATAATGAAAAAAAAATTGTTTGAAAAAAATTTCTGATATTTATCACTACACAGGTAAAAAGACCCCCAAATGCAAACCATTACACAAAGGAGGTGCGTACATGTAGGTTGTCTCTAGTTGGTTAGTTTGGCAATTTTGAAATCCGTCTCTTTTGTGGCGTCCATGTAGGTTTAAACCAAGTTGGTTAGTAGTCAAGAGTTGGCCAAAATAATAATCAATAAATGGTGTTGTTAATAGTTGAGGGTTAGAGTTATGATGATAGTTGTTATTAGTTGTATTTTTTTTTTGATGGTATCTATTTATCCATCTATTTAGATTAGATATATATTTTTTAAAAGTTTTTTACCATCGGTAGGATTTGAGCCGCTAACTTGAGAGTCATTTGTCCAAGTCCTAAACTCATCCATCTATCAGTTGCGCTACGTCCATGTGGGCGTTAGTAGTTGTATTGCTAAAAAGTTAGTAGTTGTATTGCTAAAAAGATCTGTACTACTTGATTGAAAATGGAAATGAAACCAGGCTGGATTAAGTGAGAATCAAATAGTTGGAAAAGATTCATATGTGTCGGATTGACTAGGAAAAAGTAGATGCAACAACTAAGAAAGATTTGTATTACTTGATTGAAAACGGAAATGAAACCAGCAATTTACCAGGACTGTATTTTTGACACAATTAAATGCATAGAACTACTAAGTACTACAACTATTGTACACTAGTTGTAGTACTTAGTAGTTCTATGCATTTAATTGTCAAGAATTCAGCCTCTAGAAATAACTAGTTCAATCTTCATTTTCAATCAAGTAATACAAATCTTTCTTTTTTGTGTACGTGTTTTTCCACGGTCCATGAAAATATAACTTTCTCCACCATCCGAAAAATCTTATAATGCAGATTTGAAGATTGCCGACGAAAGTTGATAGATATGATTGCTGGTAATGGTCTGAGATTGAGAATTAAAACGGCTGGACGTGAGAACTAGAAATAGTCGTTGATGGTGCAAGAGAGATGAAGAGACAAACATATATTCAAAAGAAACTTTGACCTCGTGTCTCTGCACAAGGTCTAACTTTTTTTCTTTAATTTATTTTGTTATATATAAATGGGCAATTACCAAAGGGCAGTTATCAATCGGATCCTGGACTTTTTTTTAAAATTCCAAATTGTTTGCGACCTTTATAAAAATGACCAAATTGGTCCTTACATTTTTTTCAAGTGCCAAATTAGTCCCTCTAACTAAATTCTATCTGTCAACTTTAACTGTATAGGGGTAAAATTGTATTTTACTCCTAAACAATATAATATTGACACATGTACAGTTTTTTTAACACATGTATATTTTCGTTTATTTTATTTGTGCGTTTTGATTTTTAAATAATTTTGAAAACATCACTTGTATAATATTAACAAAAAAAAACAATATTATATAAAAGTGATAAAAGACTAAACTAAGCATGAACGGTAACTTTGTTTAAAAAAATAAAAGTATAATTGACATTATCTTATTAAAATATTTTTAGAATTTTTTAGAGAATTTTAATTAAAAAAAAGGTACAAATTATGTTTCATTAATAATATTTTAAGATTTTATTGTAATTATAATAGAGAATTTAATGCATAGAGACAAAATAACTTTGCTATAATATGACAAATAAATGGTATTTACGTACTTTAACTAAAATTATTACAGTCAACTGTTATATTTAACACCGTTAAGTCATTAGAGGGACCAATTTGGTTACTTCTAAAAAGAGAGGGACTAATTTGACACTTGAAAAAAAATGTGAGGACCAATTTGGTCACTTTTATAAAAGTCGTAAACAACTTGGAATTTAAAAAAAAGTCCAGGACCTAATTGGTAATTGCCCATTACCAAATGAGTACTGAACTTTTTTTAAAATTTCAAATTGTTTGCGATAAAAGTAACCAAATTGGTCCTTACAATTTTCCCAAGTGTCAAATTAGTCCCTTTAACTAAGTTTCGTCAGTCAACTTTAACTGTATAGAGGTAAAATTATACTTTACTCATAAACAATATAATATTGACATAAGCACATTTTTTAACACATGTATATTTTTATTTATTTTATTTGTGCGTTTTGATTTTTAAATAATTTTGAAAACAATACTTGTATAATATTAACAAAAAAAAACAATATTATATGAAAATGTTTATAGACTAAACTGAGAATGAATGGTAATTTTGTTTTAAAAAATAAAAGTATAATTGACATTATCTTATTAAAATATTTTTAGATTTTTTTAGAGAATTTTAATTAAAAAAAATGTACAAATGATGTTTCATTAATAATATTTTTGGATTTTGTTGTAATTATAATGGTGAATTTAATGCACAAAGAGAAAACAACTTTGCTATAATATGACAAATAAAGGGTATGTATATACTTTAACTAAAAGTATTAAAGTTAACTGTTATATTTAACATCGTTAAATCATTAAAGGGACCACTTTGGTCACTTCTAAAATGAGAATGACTAATTTGGCACTTGGAAAAAAAATGTAAGGGCCAATTTTTTCATTTTTGTAAAAGTTTTAAACAACTTGGAGTTTAAAAAAAAGTCTAGGACTTAATTGGTAATTGCCTTATATAAATTAAACCTTTTAAAAATAATAATAAAATAAAACAGGTATACTAAGAGCATCTTCGATGGGAACACCAAACTCTATTTTGTGTATGGTAGAATTCAAACCCCTAACCACCAGTTGCACTGTGAAGAGAGGTGTACTACCAACCGGGAGAAAACTCCCATACATGCTTGTAATCGTATGTTTTCAGATGTGCAAATATTAACACACCATATTAAATGGTGGGTTGAGTTTGGTTAGGTGGAATGATAGTATTTCTAGTTAGGCCCATTGGAATGAATGAATTATGAACCTGCTTAGAGGTTTGTAGGGATGTGCATTTTTTCCCGTATCCCTAAATCCCCATTTGGAAAAAAAAATCATCCGATCCTCAAATGGGGGGATGAATTTCGTCCCCAATTTGAAATGGGGATGAGGATGGGGTGCCTCCCACCATCCCTTTTTCCTCAAAATTTTTTTGAAATGGGGATGAGGGGACACCCCTATTTACTCGAAATTTATATATGTGTGTGTATTGCATTTATTTGTATTTGTATCGTATAGTTTAACTTACCATTGATTATTATTTTTTTAATATGTAACTTTTAGTCACACATGATCAAACGGAGAAATGGGAAAAACGGGGAAAATGGACAAATGGGGAAAACGGGGAAAATGGGCATGACATCCCTTCCCCCGACGATCAGATATGGTAATTTTATAAAGATTACGATAATTTTCATAATATAAAAGGAATTTTAAGTAAATTTCAAAATCAATATCATCTATTTATAGTGCGTTTGATATGACTTTTCAGGTAGAGCACCTAGAGTAGACCTTTTACTAATAGAGTTTTTTTTTAGTAGAACTTTTAACAAAAAAAAAACAAAAAAAGCTTTTGGTTATAAGAATTACAAAAAATGAGTTGACAATGTATTTTTTAAAATAGCTTATGGTTGTGTAAATTATAAAAAAGGTATTGACAATGTATTTATAATGAAAGTTGTATGGTGGAATATCTAAAATTTATAAAGGGTAGTTGAGACAATTTATATTTTTTTAAAAGCTCAAAAAACCTTTTTGGAAAAGCCCAAATTTTGGGCTTCTCTTGGTAGACATAAAATAACTTTTATAAATGGTAGTTGAGACAATTCATATATTAAAAAAATTAGTTTTGATTTTTGCCAAACAATAAAAAAAAACTTCAAAACAGCTTATAGGATTAAAAAAACGCTTTTGGCATATACAAAAGCCATACCAAACACACACGTACACTATGTTTGACAGGAGGGGAGAGAGTAGGAGTGATAGATGAGATATAAGAAAAGAGAGTAGGAGAGATGGAGAACATCTATCCTTCATATTGTTTAGTAAGTTAGGAAGGATGGAAGATAAGTCTCCATTTCTTTGTTTGGTATTGAAAGAAGAGTTGATTGGATGAATTGATATATAATTGTAAATTTACTAGGAATGGCAATTTGACCTGCACTCAGCGGGCACCCGCCCAAACCCGACCCTATAGAGTCGGGTTTGGGTGGTGAATTTACGACCCACGAACCCGCGAACCCGTTTAAAGAAAAACCCAGCGAGTTTGGGTGCGGGTGTGGGTTGAAAAAATGAACCCGTGGGTGAACCCGTATAAATAAAAATGATTTAGTATTTATTATTTAAAATATTATAAATTTAAACTCCAATGGAAACATTTTAACCATACAGAGAGTAAAATATAAAAACTTCACTCATTCTAAATTTGAGAATTACAATTCTCAAAACTTGTATTTATATATACCTAATGGTAGAACATTGCACTCTTATTTTTTCAATGTGAGACTTTTGAAAGTCCCACATTGAAAAAACAAGAGTGCAATGTTCCCCATTATATATATATATATATATATATATATAAAATAAATTTAGCTGGTTTGAGGGTGCGGGTGTGGGTGCCCCCAAAACTCGCGGGTGAAACCTGCTCGCGGACAAGGTGAAAATAAACTGGTTTGCGAGCGGGTGTGGGTGACAAAAAGTTTCGCTGGTGCAGGTTTGGATTTTACAAAATCCGCCCCAATCCGACCCGTTGCCATCCCTAAAATTTACTATACTTGTGGGCCATGAGGGAGCTGAAGTCTCACCTCCCTTTCATCCATCCCATGAGGGAATGATGCATTTTGGTGGGTCCTGAGGGAACTAAGATCCCTCCTCTTCTCCTTTCATCTCTTTTGTCTCTCCAACCAAACAATGGATTGGAGCTCTCCTCCCAGCCCTCTCCCTTCAACCCCCTACCTCCATCTCTCCTTCCTACCAAACAGATCCTTATATTTTAGCCAAGATTTTGAGAGATAAGTGAAATTTTTGCTGGTAAGTAAACAATTTGTAGTTGGTAAGTAAAACCGACAGAAATGAGGATGATAAGTCCAGACGTCCAGTTGTGTTGGGCGTTCCCATGTGGAAGGGATTTTAGTAGTACAAGACCAACAATAGCT